>JARJDZ010003316.1:0-107284 GCA_030264555.1 Aleochara sp. GC000083
CTTACATTGCGATACATCTTGGCATGGCTTCATCGGATTGTTGTTGTTTTTCGGCACTAAACTGCACTAAAACGCATCCGGTAACGCAACGCAACTCTCCGTGCTGGCCGATCGACTGTCTGAGCACTACTGGCCGCTGCTGGCTCAGTGCGTGACGGATATACATAAGTGTGACGTGCTTATCAATTCGCGACGCAGGCGGAAGGGTTGGTGCTCTACTGCGGCGCGCAGGAAAATTGAAAACATCCCCATTTCCGGTTATTTTTCAGGGATTCCTTATTCTATAGAAGAGAGGGAATCATTTTATTAATGGCGAAGTTTTATTGGTATCAATCGGTGAAGGCGTTCCCAAGATATCAACAAATTTGTTACAAATTTTCATTTTTCCACTCGGAAAAATAGTAAAAATTTTATTTTCGAAAAATTAATTAGGGGATATTGAATTATAATATAACATCTTCAATATGCCGCAAGAATCATCAAAATCGATGATGGCATTTGTAATTCATCATTAAAAAACGAAATGGAAAATTCCATTCTGAATAAACTCTATTTATCAAACAAATAAATGAAACTCACTTTCCTACTTTTCAAAATGTTAATACTGTCCTTAATGTTCTAATACCATTTTTAACTTTTCCACTAAGTATTCGTGAATAAACGATAAAATACATCAGAAAGATTTGGCAACGTTGAAAGAAATTACCAGTTTAAGTTTTCCCTAACCCAGGGTAATTCAATAATTTGCATATAGCTAATTAATCATATTTTAGTGGGTTTACACAGCTTTTCTTCTAATAGCATTACATCCGATTTTAAATTATACAATAATTAAATTTTATATCATTCTATATCTTCATAAAACCATCAGCATTCATAATGTAATATGCGGTAAATTCCAATTTTGAATTTCTAATATTTTGCACAATTTGCAAGTTATCCTGGTGGATACTGCTGATTTTGATAGTACATTTCATTATGAAAAAACTGTTAATGACTGAATGCTGAAGAGCATTGTTTTACATCTAAATTTTACAAATTCCATATCTTCGTATAACCATTAACATGCATATTCTAATATGCGGAAAATACCAATTTTGAATTTCTAATATTTTGCACAATTTGCAGGTTATCCTTATAGAAACTGTTGATTATGTTAATACATTTCATTACGAAAAAACTGTTAGATGACTGAATGCTGAAGAGTACCGTTTTACATCTAAATTTTAAAAATTCCATATCTTCGTATAAGCATTAGCATGCATATTGTAATATGCGGTAAATACCAATTTTGAATTTCTAATATTTTGCACAATTTGCAAGTTATCCTAGTGGATACTGCTGATTTTGATAGTACATTTCATTGTGAAAAAACTGTTAATGACTGAATGCTGAAGAGCATCGTTTTACATCTAAATTTTAAAAATTCCATATCTTCGTATAAGCATTAACATGCATATTGTAACATGCGGTAAATACCAATTTTGAATTTCTAATATTTTGCACAATTTGCAAGTTATCCTTATGGATACTGCTGATTATGATAGTACATTTCATTACGAAAAAACTGTTATCTGACTGAATGCTGAAGAGCATCGTTTTACATCCAAATTTTACAAATTCCATATCTTCGTATAACCATTAACATTCATATTGTAATACGCGGTAAATACCAATTTTGAATTTCTAATATTTTGCACAATTTGTAAGTTATCCTTATGGATAATGCTTATTATGATAGTACATTTCATTACGAAAAAACTGTTATATGATTGAATGCTGAAGAGCATTCTTTTACATCTAAATTTTACACATTTCGTTTCTTCATATTACCATTACCATTCGTAATCTAATATACGGTTAAATACGAATTTTTGCTTTCTAATATTTTGTTTAATTTGCATGTTAACTTTCTGCAAACTGTTGATTAATGTAGTACACTTCATCACGAAATAACGTTAGCTTCGCTGGAAGCTACAAGTGTTGTTAGTGCTGGGGTCTTCCTTCAACATTGTAACTTTCTGGTTTTCAAAAATATCCTGGTAACTGTATCCAATTGTCTTAGTTAATTACCCATTTCTAAAATTGAAATATCAATTAAAACAAGCTCTAGCATACACGACACAAATGTGGAAAACAGATATATGATCCTGAGAGTAGGTTCATCATTGCCATTGCTTCTGTCAGCAGTGTAAAATTCGTTGCTGTTAGATTCCAATTGATGCGATTAGGTATTCTATTTCTAGAATCAAAATATCAATTAAAACAAACATCCAATTGCGTGTAATAAGTTTTAGAAAGCAATATTTAGTTATACCAGTCCCCATTGCTTTATAAAAGAGTCCTTCATCCTCTCTATTCAAATGTAAATTTGCTGCGCAGTTTTCTTGGGTATGAAAAGCCGAAGAAATGACCGGTTTCTGCATCTCGATCTTCAATATGCAGCATGGGACGTGTAGAATTAATTACCGATGTTAATTATTTCGTTTCTAAAATCGAAATAACAATGGAGATCAGCACCAAAATTGATAGCATAAATATGGGCAAATGAAAAAAGTTTCTGTTAATACATTCCTTAATACTTACATCTTTTTCATTAGTTGTTTCTTCATAAATTTAACCATCTTGCATTCTATTCAAGGATGAAGTGAAGAACTTGCTGTATTACTTCCATACCTTGAAGATGAATCAACAATTGATTTCTTTCTTCACTAATTTTTAACAGGTCTTTTGTTTGCTCCAACCTCTTGCTTACCCATTCTAAAAGTATAACAATGATTAAATGGAAGGTACAAAGAAAAACAAGCAAATATGCAAATGTTTGGACCCACCAGAAATAATTGAGTCAACAACTTTTGTTGTTACCCTTGCCTTCAATGAATTTTTGCACCACATGGATTCAATATTTTTTGATCAAGCTTATTAACATCTTGTAGATCATAGCAGCAACTTCTAATGGGTACAAAAGTCTCACATTTGCAGGCTCTGCTCACAGAGCACTTTGCTCAATAACCTAAAATGAGGTTTAAATTTTACTTGATTGTAAGCAGAAGAAATAAGCTTTTACCTGGCACGTTATATTCGTTTCAAAGTATTGTTAACTGGCATCAAATTGCTGCATGTTTCCTTGCTTGACAACAATTAAAACTAGCAATAATCCCAATTAGAATTACATGTGTTCTGCACTGGATTCACTTGACGACAACGTGGATTTCATGCTCAGGAATGATCACAACAGCTACGACAAGGCACCTATACATGCACTATGCTTTACGTTCACTAAAAGTACCAGGAATTAGTTAAATATATTTTATTCAGTTAATAAAATTGAAATTACTTACTTGGAATAGATAGATGGTTCCAAATCAGGCGCAATTTAGCACCGTTTGAAGGAAAGCTGTACGAAGACCTACTACGGACATCTATCTTCCAATGGAGACAAATAGTGATGCCTCTAGTTTAAAAACACATTTGTTTAAGAAATGCACTTATTTATAATTAATTGCAACGATAATTAAGAACTCTTGTAATTTGAATTACACTGAATGGCCTGTATGGCAACGATCTTGCAACGTTGCCAGATCCTCCAGTAATGACATTTAGCTACGTATACTGAGTGGGCAAATCAAATATGGTATTAAATATTAATTGTAAAATTAAATTACATGAAAATATATGTTTTAAAAATAATACCTCTAAGTCGAAAGGAAATGGAATGATGCATGATAGGATTTATTCGAATGACAATAAATGTTGACTCATATCTTTGAACAAAATTGAGAACATAATGAATTATGATAATAATTATTGGCCAATTGAGCTGGAATTGTTCAATATTTCCTTTTTAACTAATATTGATCATAAAATAATAATATACAACTTTACCTCTCAAGAATAAAGCTACAAGTAGAGAACATTGCATACATATTTACAACAACTTCATATATTTTATAATATAATTTTCAAAAATTACAAATCATCATAAATATAGCAATCATTCTTCATTCTTTGCTCTGGCTGTTAGGCCTTCTCTTATAAGAATCAATGTTCCTTCAGTAATACAACTTAATATCCGTGTATTTATTATGACAATTTGAAGTTTAAGCCTCATAACACTATCAGTACACATAGCTACTAGATATCTGGCTTAAACAATAGCAAGTACTGAAATCATCGTTCATGTTTCGATGGTACATGTTGTATAATAACAGGAAAATACATCTAGTATATCGTCATAAAATATATTATCATTCTTTCAAAATATCATATTGGTATATCATACATTTCCTTTCTTTCTCAATTTATTCAATATATATTTTGTATATATAATTGATGGATATTTGAAAAAACATCAAATTCAAGAATTGTTGTGGAATACTAAATGGTTCTTCTCCAATAATTCAATGTCCTCTTAAACATCCATTTATAGTTGTATATTGATATATGTGTATATAGATATATTTTTTATATATTATCCATGTATAGATTAGAAAATCATGTTTCAAAAGTTTAGCTGTATGATAGTTGCTTCACACAGTCTCATATATATCTTTTTTTTGTTTGATTTTCATGCGTGTAGCCGACCAACTCAAGTTGGTATACTTCCTAATCGTATTTACTCAATTTTCCTGCCTTCCGGCCTTCTGCGTTTTCAAAATGTGCGCACGTATTTTGTACAATTTCGACCTGTGGAGCAAATACAGTAAATAGTAGAGAAGGTACAGCGAAGTGAAGTACACATTGAGAATATCACATTATGCATTTGGAACTTGACTTAATCATAATAACTTAGGGTCTACGGAAAAAAACAAAAACAATAATACATGGTGATTCAAAGTTCTAAAAACGCAAGTAACGATAGCTTAGCTGGTTCAAGTGGCATTGGCGTGCTGTCTGGCAAATGGAATGCGTTCAACATTCGAAAACTATATAAATCACGCAAGGTATCATCAATCGGTGCCTCTTAGACAGTAGCCCCAATCAATTAAGCTATCAACTGAGAGATTACAATGCAATTAATCGCGTCAGGTGCGTCCCAAAAAGGAATCGACCTGCAGCGAGGGCGAACTGAAGAAAATTGGTTCTATCCTACACACTACTCACTAAAATCAAGAAGATAAAGCAATAATTTGTTGATTAACCAAGCATTACACATGCTGCATTAAACGAATCGGATCTAGTAGCGAAAGAGAGAGAGATATGGCTGGTTGAGCAGCTCGAGTATTCGTAGTTTAGTTAACACAAATTCAAATTAAATCGGAATCAAGTGCATCATATTGAATCACATGTAAGTTACTTACTAATAATCTAGCAAGACAACGGTGCATCGGCATAAGCATTGACTGACATGCGTCGTTAAAATGTTGACTAATTAATTAAACTGATCGAAATTAAGGCGGAGAGAAAGTGGGCTACCAGCGGGGAAACCTATTATTTTAGGTATACTTATAACGAATGATAATCAAGTACCCGTAAATGCAGTTTTCACATCAAATAGGTACAGGGCGTTTCGTATGGGCGTAAACGCCGTCGAATTCTAATTGTCAGGTAACTTCCAGCACATTGATAATGATAATACGGTGGTTGTTTAAATATGATATCATTACAGGTATCTACATGTAGTGTAGGTGTATGCATAATTCTAAGCGCAGGATGCTTGCCGGGAGAGAAAGCAAGCGCCAAAAGGACTCATTGTGTCGCTCCCGGAACGCTTCATTTGCGCGCGTTTGTTTGAGGAACGATGCCATGGACTTCTTAATGCATTCGACCCAGCTGCGCTGGGAGCATCGCCGCTCCTCCTTGTAGGTACATTAAGTAATTTAATTAACACTACTACATTATTAACGTGTACCATTTAATATTAACCTCAAGTTATACGAATACCCTACGTTTTGTCTCTGCGGTTTTGATGCAAGTTCCCATTTCGTTTGCCGCTATGAACAATTGAATTGTTAACCTTGAGCTCGTTTCTTCGGGGGGCCATTCATGTTCGAAACTATGTCTAATCGTACTAACAGCGACGGAAGAACGCAAAATCACAATACAATCTCAAAGAATCTCGCCTCATCGTATCTGTAAGTGTAAAAATGAGCTAAATTAATCTCGATAACGCTAACATATATAACAACATAAACTATACGCAAACATTAACTGTAAAAGATAGAATTTAGAAATAGATGTAACACAACTAACGACTAACAAATAATAGTAATGAGACATTGTATGACATCGTCGTAGGCGAATACGCCTTCGCTGCGATACGGTGCGAATTCATTCCCTAATTACTTAACGTGTGATGTCGCATCAAAGGATATCGCAATTCGCAAAAGAAATAATAGAATAAAACGAAGAGCGTCGAACTTAATATAAGTTACTTGGAATTATGTTTCAATGCATAAGTTGAATTGAGTTAGTCTGATACGTTGGGCATCTCAAGATTCTGCTGGAATACGGAGTTGTTGTTCGGCTCGCGTGGCGGATTCGCCTCAATCGGCTGAGCCTCCTGCAGCTCCACGGAGCTATCCTCGTCGGCGTCTTGGAATCTACAACATAGCCAGCATGAGTACACACAGGCCCATCGGCAGTTCAGAAGCAATAAGGATATGTGCAAAAAAGCGAAACACGAAATGGGGCTCACGTGTAGTGCTTCTTGGCGCCGCGCATCTCGCAGATGACATTCGTCAGCGCCATGATGTAGTTCTTCGCCAAGGTGAGCGTCTCGATCTTGGACAGCTTGCGCTCCATCTTGATGTGCGGTATCACTTCGCGCAGTTGCTGAAATCGGAACGAAACACGCACCGCAGCGATGCGGAAATGAGTAAATGGTTGTTGCTCGATGCTAGTAGCAGAGAACTGATGAATGATGTGGAGGATGCTTACTTCAAATGCGTCGTTGAGCGAATGCATTCGCATGCGTTCGCGCTCGTTGCTTTCCAGTCTTCGTAGGTTTCTCTCTCGCGCGCTGATGCACGTCTTCCGTCGGCGTGTGGCCGCGCCGCCCCCGGACGAGCCGCCCCCGCTGGATGCACTGCCTGCGAAGCGCAAACGAACGATTACATTCGCGATCAGCCACCTGCCGCCGCCGCCTTCGGCGTGGAGTGCGCCGAACGCGTGGCGGCCAACGTCGGCGTGGGCCGCCGGACGTGGACCTCCTGGAAGAGGCACCTACCTCCGCCGCCGACGAACGTACCTCCGTGCTTTCGGCGCTTGCGGCTGGTGGCCTCGTCGCTGCTCGACTCCGACATGTCGCCGTCGTGCTTCATTTCCATGTCCTCCACCTCGACGTCCTCCTCTTCTTCGCGCCACGACGTCGTCATTTCCAGTGACCGCATGCTTAATCGCAAGATGCCTGAAAGCAAATTACACTCGGTTAGAACTCGCACGGTTGCTGTACGGCATGCAAAATGTGTAACAAAGGGTGCATGCATGCAGCGGGGGGCTCCATTAAAACGAGTGCAACTCGGAGGGCAAAAACAGCTCGCTTTGATCTCCGCTTCAGATGGCTCTTTTCCCGAGGACCCGAGCACTCTTCATGTGTACTCGACATTCCGCTGCACACCTTTCAATCAGCACGCAGGACGACGAATGCAATCAGATCATAGCCATCCAATCGCACCGGTGCCATTCAATCGGACCTCAATTCGATTCGCGCTTAATTGGAAATAAATTGTCTCGTTCGGCGGCGCGCGCGCTGCGGGAAAAAAGCAGTCGATTCGCCGACGTAACAACTCAATTTTGCTGCGCTGGGACGCGCGAATGGGGCATCGTATTTCTATTCGCGTTTACCGGCGGCAAATTAGCAATGAATTCTCTGACGCCAAGGTTGGCGCGCATGGGTTGGGTCCCTCTTTATCGCGCGGCCTTCTTCGAGTGCTGCCGCATGCATCGCGCGAATCAATCCCATTTTTGCCTCCGCCGAGTTCGCACTCCGGCTGACATTTCGCAGAGGATGCATGGGCGAAACGGCGGAAAGTCATTGTTGTCCTGGCATATCATCCGTGATGCCGCATCTTCCTGTCGCTACACGATTGCCGCAAATCGCCGAAATTGCCAATCGCATTGTTCCCGAATTGCACGCCCGGATCCATCCAAGCTAATTCGCGCTGATGCGCCCCCGCACAAGGTGTCGCACTGCAAGAAACAAAACGCGCCGAACGGCAGAATATAGTACAGATGCGTGATACATTTTCGATTTCCGGTTTAAAAAGTCGCGCGCCGGCGTGCCCGATGCAATTTACACTGCAAATTGACTCGGGCAAATGCCAACTTGCACGCGTTCGCGGATGGGAGTGACACCACTTCACGGATACAAATGGCTCAATGGAAATCACTCCAAATACCAAAGCCGGCATTCATAATGCTGCATTCTCGCGCAACAATTGCACACTCAATGGTATCGTTTAATTGATATTCAAATGCAATTCCATGTTCCAAGCAAAGGTCGCAAGCTGGTAGCAATGTACGAGGGGTTTCTGAAAATTTCCGAGAGCTTTCTTGACTCTTGAATGATGATTTTTTCTGCTAGTTTAGAGGGAATTTGAGTGACGTATTTTAAATGACTGTTGAGTGGTCATATCATCCGCACGAATTGATAGCAATGGTAATTACATTACCTGGTACATCAACTTCTTCCATATTCACTCTCTATTGGAAATCTCTCTGCAAATTGTCACAATTTCAGAAACGTTTCTGAACGTCAGCGAATCGATCTGATTCTATCAATGAGTAATTCTTGGAGTAGACGCTAGTTTAATACCGCGTGTTTACTTCCGAAGAAGGATTAAAGGGCACGTTCAGAACTCCGAAATATTTCGACGACTCTGTTGCAATGTTGCGAATCGGTTGAATGAATGCGACACGTCTGAAAGGTGCTGTTATCACGGTAAACAGTTACCATGACGATCCATGGTAACGATTTATATTTTGAAATTGTGTGATGTGATCCAAAAAGGCGCAGAGTGCCAAGTACAGAATCGGAAATGCAATTCAATAATTCGATAAACTTCGGAGAAATCAGCTGGATTTCGAGAAGTCAAATTTGAAAGGTGTTTTGTTTTGTAAAAACAGTTAACTGTCGCCATAATTTCGCAAAATTTTGTTTTCTTTTTGACGGATTCAACGCCAATTTTTCTTCATTCTTTTTTTGTAAAAGGAACTTACAAATCAATTTTGATGATATCTAATTAAAAATCTGCATCTCAGTTTAATTTTGAGAAACTGTTTCATGTCTGTGAATTTCGCAAGTTTTCGATCTCAAATTCAGCCTGTTTGTGACTTATTATCTCTGTATTTTCCCCATTTTCTTTGAGCTAGAAAATATGGCTGTTCAGATAGGATTATCATCCGAGAACATCCACTTTTCCACTTTAAGAAACTTTCTGATTGATTTCGTAAGTTACTAAAGCGTAAGAGTGTGAAAATACCCTTATTTTCCCATTTCGTATTTGTCAATCCTACAGCGTTCACCAATCACTGCAAAAACGAAGCGCGAAATAACAACAAATTTGATAGAATGTGATGAAAATGAAAATATGGTAGGATTATTGCAATTTACTAATTTTCGCAATGATATACGCATCAACCCAATTCCGCTGAAAATAATTAAATTAAAATCTCGTTTTCCCCGACTTCCGAATGAACAACTCTGATAATTACACGTAAAATGTGCATATCCAATTTGATATCCAATTTGCTGAATTTTTACCTCGAATATGACAGAGAATTAAAAGTGATATAATTTAATCAGAGTAATTTTAATTGGATTATTAAATGTTGCGAAAATTTCAACAACAAATAGCGCATTGTGCGTTGAATTTCAGGAATGAATTTGCTAATGGTAAGCAAAAACAAGCAAAAAAGTTACACCAAATGTTTTAAAAGCGGGTGCACTTTTTGGCAAATTACATGGGGAATTCTTCCGATTTGCATGTTTCAAATGCGTTACCACGTCTGCAATTTATTCAAAAGGATTGTTACCATCCCCGTCAGGTTTGTTGGCGAATCTGCGCCACGTTCGGCGAATAAATGTGTTGGGCGACATTCTGCACAAAGAGCGAACGATCCGACGACGGCTACTTTCCGGCCAGATTGTCCATTAGCATGCTGTATAATCGAATCGGAGCGCGATGCAATCGACCCTTCGAACTCGCCGCGTTAGCAAGTCGCGCACATAATTCATTATAAACTTTATCCATCTCGGCGCTTCATCCGGAGTTCTCCCGGCCGCCGTTCAAAACTGCGCAAATTCGTGTGGTGGAAAGTGTCGACTGAACAGAAAGCGTATGGAGATGCATAAATGCGGGCCGAAATTCGCCTAAAAACGAGCGCATCGCGTGTGGTTGCATGCGCGCTAATCGTTGGCTATGAACATTCGCAACAATGCGGCGCGATGCGAATTTGCGCTCGTTGTGTCGAGTTGTTTGAGCGCGCAAAATCCGTTCGCTTTCACTTTGTAATCGAAACGTCGTCGTTCCGATGCTCAATCAGAAACTGATTACCGATTGCGATTCGCTCTCCTCAGCAATAAATATCATCCGTTGCAGAATCGGATTAAGAGTCCTTAAGAACATTCTTTGTTCGATTTTACTAAATTTACTACATTTTTATTCGATGTCTTCGTAGTTAATTTAAATTTAGCAAAATTCTGTGAATTTACTGTCGCCTACTCTGGGGAGGTTACAGAAATGACTGGAGAATTTCCAAGTGATCATTTCTAAATTTTCGGAGTATCAAAAGCATGTTTGACAAATAATTCAAACCGGCTCTGTCACAGAATTAAAGGATCTAACTACAAACAATATTTAAAATTTCAAATATTACTCCAATTACCGGAAGTGCCATTTATATCCTTTTTCAAAGCCCACAAAAGTAATCATGAATTGAATTTTTGGCTGTTAATCTGTTGAGACCACAAATTGAAATGTTGCTTTCGTAAAATTTTTTGTCTTTTTTTTTCTTAAACAGAAAATTTTTATTCGAAGATATCCAATTCAATATCACAACTGAACCATGAAATTTTGCAAAATGCGAATGCATTCATAGAGTCATCCAGAAGCTTAATGGGACTTTATGAGGCACTTCGCCGCTTAGGACTTTTTGCTCGAAAGCTTTCCAGCTGGCTTGCACGATAATCCGACCCTGCGAGCTCGAAGAGATGCCAAGGTGCACATTCAATCAACGGCATCAAAGCAGCGAGCTGCTCGTAATTCACCTGAGCAAGCTTTTGTCGCCGCACTCTGCGATGTGCATGTGCCATTAATAAAGTGCGTCTCTCACTCACAATCCAGCTCCATCCATACCCAACCATCCGATCACCAGACGACTATATCGTCGGCAGTTCTGCAGTCATTTTCTTTCACCGCAATTCTCCATCCACCGTTCACTTACGCTGCTTCCTCATCGCGAATGATGGCTTTCTACTTTTGTTGTTATTATTAGGCGCTCGTCGTGGACGATGGATGCGTGTGCCGAAAATTTCACTTTCTAGGTTCTAATTTCAGTCGCAGATCTGGTAACTGGTGTGGTTCACGATGCCCAAAGGCGAGGTGTTTAAAAAAAATCGAATTCCGGATGTGATTCGTAGATTGGGAGATTATGTTGCGACAGAAGTTGCGAGAGTTTGAAATATTGCGAGGTTTGTCAGACATCTGATTTGTATTATACATAAGATTAAGAAAATTTCTTCCGAAAAAGAAATTACCTCAGAAAATATCTTCCGAAATTGATTTCAATGTTCTGACTACAAATAAGATATTCCTTCTTTTGTGATAGCAATAAAGAATTTTATGGATAAAATGTCGAAATTTATAAGTGATCTTTTTGGCAATCAAATCATTAGAGAATGACATAGTCTACATGGGAAATTTTGAACCCACAGGATAATAAAGATGTGCAGAAAATTCTGCAATCAATTGAATCAATGAATTTGAAATTTTTTCCACGATTATTTTAAAAATGAACAGGACTATTTACTACTATTCTTTTACACCTTTTCCGGTTGTAATACAGAAAGTATAATTGTTCGAAATTGCTTCTTCTATAAGAAAATAATAAAAAAAACTTTATCCAATAATTTGTATAATGTTCAAATTCATCCTTAAATTCCTTGATCCCAAAAGCATAAAGCAATTTCTCGCGTAATAAATGCAGACACTAACAATTCCTGAATTCTATGGATTACGAAAAAAAAAACTGTGAGTACGCTATCGTTAACAAGAGAGTTCTTTCGTTTCATTTCGTTATATCAATGGAAGATTTTAATAAGCACAAAAAGACCGTTGTCTTGTACTGATAACTAAAACTAGGTGCATCGTCAACACGTGATTTGGTAAACGCTTATTAATTAGTGGAATAATTGGAGTTTAAATGGATCGATGCAATGGCATTGATGACTTAACTTTTCTTATCACACGCCGCAAAGACTTCAATTCCGGACACGTCGTCAACTAAGAACTAAGACGCCAACAGTTTTTTTTTCCACGTCAAACGCGATTTTCGTATTCGACTCAAGTGACTACCAACCAGGATAACGCTTCTGCGTGTGTGTGTGTATCTGGGTGGGTGTGTGTGTGCAGCATTTCAAATTCGAAATTCTCATGTCCTGCATATCGCGAAAATAAAGCAACAATGGAGGGCGAGCGATATGCAAGCGCCGGGCGTAAAGTTCCGAGAGCAACTTCAGCAACTTCAGCGTCAAAACGCGCATTATAACGACGACGGCGGCGGCGGTGACGACGCGTGGAATAAATAGAATCGCCAGGAATTGAAATGGAAAATTCGGTATGCGTATCGTCGCGCGCTTTGTCAAGTGTTGCGCATTGTGCGCGACACACAACGGGCGTCCGGGCGGCGGCGGCGGCGAAAACGCGAAGAAATGATGGGAAATTAACTTTTAACACCTTGGGCATTACACGCTCCACCAGCGCCGCCGCCCCCGCGGGAGACACGTTCCCGGCCGTTTTGGCGACATCGACGAAAACCGGTGTTTCTTATTACCCGCCATTCTCATTATTATTATTATTTTTGTTCCAATTCTCAAACGGTTTTGCGAATTCTAAGGATTCGCTTAAACCTCATGATTGATACAGAAATGATCCTGCGATACAAATAATTGTTGCAAAAAGTTCCTTTTGGTGTTTTGAATCCTCTGTCCGTTTGTACCCGCAAATCCTCATTGTTTTTTGATTATAAAGATGACTTTAGTTTTTTTTGCAGATTTTTTTCAGATTTTTTGTGGGGTGAATTTGGCAAAAAATATGACATTATTTCTGGACTTCTTCAAAAAATTGGAGTTACTCCTCTGATTGTGAGTGAATTAAGTAATAGCTTGTATTTACTCACCACTGAACCACCTCGCGACGTTTTTTGGTGGGTGGGTGCAGTTTTCCGCCTATGCACTGATTCAAACGACAATATAACGGTCACTGACAGTCGAATGCGCTCGCTAAGACATTGCAGGCAGTGAATTCATTCGGTTATAGCATGCATGACAATCAAAGTACGTTCTCGTCGCACAATTCCAGGCTCGGGTCTTCACCGTCCATCCATCCCGATTCGGGAGCGGCGACGGCACAGTGCGCGCATACCTATGGCGGATGGGGGGTGGATGGTGGAGGGTGGCTGAATGAAACGAACTGAAAAAGAAATAATTCCTAAAGTAATGGCGAACAGACCGGATCAATGCGTCGCACAACTCCCCCATCCGAAATCCTTATCCAGCAACAACATCATCACCGAATGCGTTGATTGGACGACAGGAGCAAATGCGATCCCGAATGGATTATTTCAATCATCGGGTGCTCTGTTGTGACGACGAATGCAAAATTCGGGGATGCACAAAGCTTAATTAAAGGGTGGCAAATTGAGTTATGTTGCACAAAAATGGGCACTTAGAGTGATCTAGTGTCAACGGGAGCCACCCCCCGGATGTGGGTGGTGTTCATTATACGGAATTACCTGGCGGAGTTGCATTAGTTCTCAATTTCGAATTTTTCGGCTCGCATGTGTGCACGATGCATTCGTTAGCTTTGTGCCGAACGAAATGTGGAGTGCAAAGGGCGCACATCCCCCAAGGCTCGCTTGTGTTTAGCACGCGATGCGCGCGAAGTTGGATGATACGCGTCGAGATGTCAACAGACAAGTGGGCCCATAATTGAACGCTATAAATAGATTAAATCGCATCGATGTCGTCGCGCCACTTGAATGTGCTGCGTGTTTGCAGCGATTTGATTAGTGCAATGGAAATGCGATGATGCGAACGGCGCTTGTGTCGTTAGGGTGGCGTCGTCGGTTCAGCATGTACACGGGACTTAAGTGCAAATATCAACAAATTGCTGTCCGAAGGACGACAATATCTAGGACGCGAATGTCCGATGAGATGCGGGACTTTTTCGGGAGTAGAATCAACGAGAGTCGGAAAATTCAAGAGCCCATAAATGAATTGGAATTGGAATTGCAATTGTCGAACGAATGTTTCCAAATTGCCACTTGGCAGACGATTACAGATAATTGGTGATTGGATTTCTTCGAGTTGTCTCAGAATTCGATATGCAAAGCAGTTGCGAATTTTTTGTAAAGAGGAAAAATTAGAAATTTGGATTTTTGTAAAATAAGCAAAGTTGTAGTACACAAAAATGTCTACTGGGTTACACTTTGATTACAGGTTGAAGTACGTGTGCTAGATAATTTAATATTATACCTGTTTAATGTAATAGTGATATTTGTACGTTAGATAACACTTAAATGAGCTGATTCATTAAAGTCAATCAAAGTTTCATTTAATTACAATTGGATGTATTTTTCCTGAATTCAAAAAATTATGACTAATAAAATTATTTTTTCATTTCCAAATTTTTTTCCGTATTTTAAGTATGCAGTGTGTTTAAATTATTAGTCCTTATGTCGTAGATGATAGATTTTCTCGGACATTTAATTTGATAGAAAAATTGTAGATGCTTCTTGTATTCATTAATATTAACATTTGGAAGTTATTTAACTATTTAACGACAGAAACTTCAAACTTCATATTTCGCGACAATAAAATTTGTTCAAAATTCGAATCCTTTGGTTGAACTGATATCTTATTGCAGAAGTTCAAGAAAATTTAGCATGCAATGTATCTTGATCGTAGATAAATTAATTACCGGAAAATTACTATATGAATATTGGAATTTGATATCAATGTCGAAAAGTTTAGTTTCACAACAGATTTGACTTTTTTTTTTGATTTAGTTTTGGCGACCAAAAATTATTAGCAAATTTGAAAAATACCAATTTGCAGCTTCCAGTTCAGCCTTTAATTTGTATCTTAACGTCATAATAAAAAACAATATTCGGTTAATGTTCCAACAAGTAAAATTCATAGTGTAGCACAATATTCATTGTAGATCTAATTTTAAAGTTCATAGATGATTAAAATTTTGAAAAATCAGTGATAATACACGATGAGTTTAAGATTCCAAGTACAATCGTAATATTTTTGAAACAAAAAAAACTGAATTTTCTTGCATGAAACACCAAATTATATCAGATCATCAAAGGCAAAAATTGTAATGAATTTTGAAATATTATCAAAACACCAAAAAGTTGTTAAATTCTGATATCAGACAGATACGTCTTTTTAGAATGCTCTTCCTAATTGTAAGCTTCTGAAATCTTTGAATTGCAAAATTTTGCGTTTTTTCTTTGCATTAACGTAGACCTGCGCGAAATTATAACAGTGTGCTGCGAAATGCAAAACAAAGATTAGCAAACCGCACGATTCGAAGATGCAGCATTGGCAATTACGAAAGTGCAAGCCGACCAAAGTGCCGAACCTTGATATTGTAACCCACTTATCAGGAGGCGAAAACACGCGCACGGTATCGCGCTCGCTGCGAATAATTAATGCGCAATCATTAACGCATTAGGCGTGATCAATAAAGGTGGCGAAGAGAGTAGTTCGAGTTAATCGCGTTCGGTGGCAATCTGCTAATAGCATCTCACTTATCATTCCAATTATCATTCCAACTTGCGTACTCATAATCTCCGACAATTTGGTGATCAATTCCCGATCCGATTTGTAATTTGATGCGGAAATTGTATGAATGTCCACTAAACTGGAAAATACCACCTAAACAGCTTTTGAAGACTTTGGCTTGAAGTTGAAATGCAGTTAGAAGTAGTAATAAAATTTGCAGATTTACATGAAAAATTAATGTCTCCTAATGGTTGAACGAAGAGAAACTTGCATGAATTTTAAAAAAGCAGTGTTTGACCATTTTTTGGTAGGATTGGTGACATCGTGGTTTATAAAGGACGAGTCAAGTCCCGTAGGAAAGTGTAGAAATAAAATAAAATAAAAATAGGAAATGTGTGCCAACGGACTGCAACGAATGAACTGGACGTAGTGCAAATCCGGAAATGCATGTGTCGGTGCAATCCCCAAGGAAGTGCATCTGAAAACTGGCTAAATGGACATTGCGAAATATATTGGCACGTACTCGTTCGACCTTTAAATCGATGCGGTAGGATTTTTCGGAAATGCGACTCGCAAAATAAATGCACATGGGCGGCGAAATGAATATTAATAATTCCGGAAGTGGAATTCAATTTGGCCGACGCGATGTCCGGCTCGGCCACGCATAACGACTAATTATAATTGCATTTACAAAGTCGCAATCGCATAAATTCAATTAGCGGTTGAGGGGGATGATGGCCGGCATGGCCGGAAACACGGGACCGAAACAAGGAAGGGCAGGGGTTCGGGGGCGGCTCAGCCCAATGGCGCAAATCGTATTTGCTCTATTCATATCTGCGTATTTGGCCAAGCCGGCCGCCGCGGCGTGACGACTCCCGCTCGTATTATTGCGTTTCGGGCGGGTAATCGAATAATCGGAGTGTTTTCTATTTTCAGCGAGCGCCTTTCTTTCCGCCTTTCGCGCGCGGCCCCCGACCCATCATATCCGGCGCAATAATAATAGTATGGCGGCCACAGCAGTCGCCATCGCCGTCGCCGCCGCCATCGATGGATGCTTTTAGGCAGTCGACACACACGCGCCCGAAGAACGGCGGTGGTCCGAAATAAAAACCGCCCGACAAACCAACACACGACACAGCCATCGCCCACGCGCGCGTGCGAAATAGAAAAAAGCGAACAACGCAACATTAAAAGCCTCGTAAAAAATCGACGCGTACGTGTAATTTATGTTCCATGTCAACGCCCGACGACAAACAGCCCTTCACCACAACGAGTCCCTCTTTTTTTCCCGGCGAATCTCTGGATTGCTGCGCGAGATGATGCTCGACGATTCGCAATGATCATTATCAATGAGCGCCCGATGCGCGCATGATTCGCGAATTGCACGCATGATTCACGAGGCGCGAAATTACGCGCCCGACCTCATATCTCGCTATCATTAGCAAACTATTCCGAAGAATTGGCGAAACAATAAACAATCTGCGCGGGTGACACATGCCGATCGTGTGTGTGTATTTGCCTGTCACAAATATTTTACGTTCTGAATGCAAACATGCGCGTGATAGCGAGAAAATTCCGCTTCATAACAGACTTTTAGTCAAAACAAGTCCGACCCATGTCGATCAATTCAGCGATGATTTCCAATGTTCAGGAAGGAATTAAATGTTAAATTAAATATGAATGAAATTAAATATGAAAAATGCGGATTCAATGCTCGCATTTGGATGATAACAACGAAATTTACTGTATGTAAAAATTGAATGAAGTTTTTCACTTTAATATCTATTAAAGATTTTACTCCAAAAATTCCTGTTTGATTTTGTTTTATGATAACGATAAATTCAATATTACTTAATTATGTGATCAGTTTTCATTGCTGTATTTCTTGCTGTATGTTCGTATCACTTCATTTTACTGGTTATTGCTGATTATTTTGACGTAAACAACT
Organism: Aleochara sp. GC000083; assembly: GCA_030264555.1. Taxonomy (NCBI): domain Eukaryota; kingdom Metazoa; phylum Arthropoda; class Insecta; order Coleoptera; family Staphylinidae; genus Aleochara; species Aleochara sp. GC000083. Next base: position 17,904 of record JARJDZ010003316.1, read on the forward strand.
ATTAATTAAAATATATTTTATCTTTGGTAATTTAATTCGTATGTTCAATATGATTTCATAATTTTGTCACAGCAAATAAAGAAAATTTACAGCAGCTAAAATCATATTTCCTTTTTGTTACCCTGCTGACAATGAAAATCAAATTGTATATCAAAAATATTTAATATCGAAAATTCATTAATTTATTTATATGAATTGAATTCCTGGTTTTCATTTAATTTCAATAAATGTTTGATTTTCTGGACATTTTATTACGCGTTGATAATTTAGCTCAAAAATTAGTCACACCAAAAAATTATCCATACTGGGAGTTTTTGTTTTTATTAATTTATGGATTTTCCTGTTCAATTATCCACATTTAATTATCAACATTTCTGTTGAATATTAATCCGATGGAATATTTAATTAATTACGTGTTAATTCCTGAAATTTTAATTGCATCCTCTATCATTTTAGTCTCCTAGTTATTGTGAAATTGTAATGATAAAAAACTAATTTTTTAAAAAGTATTTTGTCTAAATAATTAAATTCCCGTAAAAAATATTCCTTAAGTTTTGATTTTTTCCAATTTGAAATTAATTAATGTTTTAATTTTGTCTTAGGTAACATTATATTTGTTTTTGTTGCCTTGATAATGATCCGAACATGTTATGTAATTCCCAAAAATCAGATGCATATAATGTAAATTTCAGTACTCCGTAATTTTGTTAATTAAATTATCTATATGAATTGGATTCCTTTTAATTTCAATTAACGAATATGTTTTTGGAAATGTTGTTATTCGTGAATCCCCCGACAAAGAAAATCCATACTCCCGTTTTTGTTAGTTGACATTTTACTCTATAAACCCTATAAAATTGTATTCCTTTTAATTTCAATTAATAAATTTATATGTTTCTAGAAATGTTGTTATTCGCAATTCATGAAGCCCCTGATCAAAAATCGTGTTTTTGTCTTTGTTAGTTGACAGTTTTCCCTATAAATTTATGAAATTATCCGAGCATCCAGATTTCACAAAACAAATATTTATCCCATAATGAAAATCCCATGAAAACCTTTTACTTGATTACAATCGATAATTTTGTGATTTTCAACTGCATCCGGACTATGACATTTTCAGAAATTTCCCATCATGAAAATCTCTTGGAAGTTGACTATTGTACTTTATTAATAGCAGTAGCAATAAACGAGATGAAGATGCGATATTACCAACAAATGCAGTTGACATTGATCGGTAAAAACAACATAATACCATGGGGATTAAATATTGATAGAGCTTAATGAAATCGATGAGATTGACCCAATCCTTTCAGGAGGATCGCATCGCAAACATGCGAGTGCAGCAAGTGCAGGGCATATTGTCCCGGATATTGCGGAAGTAATATTCGTGGGAAAGGAAGTAAAAACGCCACCACCACGATGGCAGGAGGCGGCACCAGAAACAACAATAAACAACCTGTAAACATGGTGCCGACGGGTGCGATATAATCGCACAAAGTGCAAACAATGTTCGCGAAAGCGCAGCGACAACAACACACCCCAACCGCCCCCGCAACCCACTACTTACACGCCATTAGCATCGCGAGGGGCGGCATTGATTGTTGCTATTAAGCGCGAGTTTTTAGCCGAGCGAGGGGATTGCAAGTGACATCGAAGTCATCGCGCCACGTTGAAAACTTGGTAATTGCCGCCTGCCTTCGCGAAAGTTCGCCATCTGAGCCAGCTTCAAAGCGAACTTCCGAATTTCCGAATTTCCTTCCAATGGCATTCCTCGAGTTTATAATTAGGCAATTGCGCCCCCGTTTGGGGGCCGCGCGCATGCGGCTTTTCTCGGCGGCGCGGGCGGAAAAACGACGCCGACGCTTTTGTAGAGTTTGTTTGCCGATCATCTCTCCGATGGATGTTTGCCGAGGCGATTACGTCGAGAGGGTTTTGCCAGTTATTTGCCGGCTGGAGTCTTCAAGGAATGCGGCGTTCGATGCGATGCACTGGATATAATAGCGAATGCACATTTCGAATTCCATTTTAGCGACCGATTTCAGCGACAGAAACGCACGAATGCATCGCTGTAGTTTGCCGTCTGCACCTTGTTGCTCGCTAATTGCAAACCGCGCGCGAACAGGTGAAACATTGCGGGCAGTACGCTGGCAGCAGCGAAGGGTTGCATGTTAATTAGCAACGTAAAAATCTCTCATCCGTGTGTTCATCATTTTCACTCGAAATAGTTATTCGCGCATGGATGGATGTAGTGTTAATGAGTAAAATATAACGCGAAAATATAACGAGACAGATTGCATACAATGAAAACGTATTTCACGTAATTTCGGTTTTTCAAAAATAATGTGCCAATCGAAATATATTAATGCAAAATTTTTGTTTAATTCTAGATTCATTTATGGTCAGAAAACTTCGACTAATATCAGATTTAGGAGAGTTGTGCAAATTTCAGCAAATTTCAGCAACTTTATAGAAGTTTATGAATATTTGAATTACATTTATCATTACATTTTCGGGGTTTCTCCATTTCACCCTTCGTGGAATTGTTGTAAGACGTGGTTGCAGCAAATTTGCTTCCCCAGGAGCGAAATTCGGATCACTTATTGTTTATTATTTGCTGAGAGATGTCAGAAACCATAACAGTTGATATCAGTGCTCGAGCGAGGAAGTACCATGAAAATCGCAAATGTTTTGTGTTTTGAGTATTTGTTTACTTGTAGTTGTAAATATTCAAAGCGTTCCTGTATATTTGCACTACGCATACATCTTGTCGTTCATATTTGATATTTGCAGTGCCATCTGCAGTTGTACGATTGCAAAAAATCAATTCAAATAAGTCACAAAATCAGATTGTATTAAAATTTCAGATTAAAAACCTGAGTCAACTACAAACTCAAACTTTCAAAATGTAATTTTCCTTATTGTTCTCTTTAATCAGTTAATCAATTGAACAAATTATTCATTATATTGGAAGATGTGATTTGTCAATAAAATACATCGACCTTATCAATGTATTAATCGCCATTTATTCTAATGTAAACCAAATTTTAGAAATCATTTTTTGCTCTATTTTTTCCTATTATATCAATCAGAAAATTGAACCTCTTCTGAAAGTTTAACCAATCTCAATATCACCATCAAAATGTTATAATTATTATTGATATTTATAGCTGTTATGTACGATTATTTTGTCTTTGTAAATCTAAGAAACTTTTACAATCACGTTAAATTGATAATGTTATTGTTTTTGATTGACTTGTTGAATTTTTCTGATTGATCCAAAATACGACTTTTAATTAATTTTAAATGGCATTGTAAAAACAGAGAAGATAGTAAGAATTTTTCTTTAAAATTGAAAATATTAAAGTAAGAAACTAATTAATTAACGATAAATTCCTTAGGTATTTGTTGCGATATATAATTAATATTACAATATCAAATTAAAAATGTGGATCCGTTATAAACCAAACTGAAAACTTACTTTATTCTCTGGATTCTCTAATACTTTTTGAAATTTTGAAGTGCCCAAAGAAAAAAACGATCGCATTGGTGCATTCACATGAACAAAAAATCGAAAACTTTTTTATGGCACATTGTTTATTGTTATATGAAATTGTAATGCGACGAGATATTTATTATATATTGTTAATGCCGCTTGGCTCGCACAATACAGCCCGGCCATTATTTTGTGCACGTGCTGGCTCGTTGCGGTGTTATCAATCGCGAAACGCGGCGATTTGAAGTATTCGGCCATTATTATTTGAGCGATGCCAATTTTGCCAGCAGCGCCGGAAAATGTGGCCCGCAACGTTTATCGCCTGTGACCAGCCCCAAAATACTTCGATGATATATCGCAAATAATTTTTCAGAAGTATGCAAATCGATTGGAAATTTAGTCCAAAATGGGACGATGGAACCCTAACCGATGAGAGGAGTATGATGATATAATTTGAGACCATGGTTGAGGGAAATCATTGTTAGAACCATAGGTGGATCGGATCTATTGGATGGAATCATGGGAGAAATCATTGATTAAATCAGGGCTTCAAACCGAAACTGAACCGGAAATCAATAACCGAAAACCGTTATTTTTGCTGGAACGAAAACCGAAATTGAACCGAAAAAAATGTCGGTTTATATCGTTCTTGAGACCATTTTTTCTGAATACTGTGTTTTCAGTAACGAACTCCAATTTAAGGAAAAATGTTCTTAAAGAAAGAGATAAGAAATCATTATGAAAGTTATTAATTTGTTTCGGTTTCATCGATGAATCAAAACTGAACCGAAAACCGAAAAAACCGTTATTTTGGTCGGAACGAAAACCGGAACTGAAAAGATATATTTTGAAAAGCTGAACCGGAACTGAACCAATAAATTTTTGAAAATTTGAACCGCAACGAAAACCGGTACGAATAAAATATCGGTTCGAAGTCCTGGATGTAACCATTAGTGAAACCATCCAGGAAACCATCATGGAACCATGGGCAAAATCAAGGACGATACAAGCGCATTCTGCATTCGAGATCTACGCTGAAGACGATGTCCATCCGCATCCTTGGACGCAAACACCATCGCCGTTGACATATCAATGCGCACGCTAATCATGAATCACGCACGACCGACAAATAATAATATGTCGTATCGCATTGACGCTTGTTGTTATTAAGGTGAACGACATGCTGCGCTCCTCGTTAATATTCGATGGGCAGCGCAGCGAGATAATTTCGTGCGCTTTCAGGCCGAACGGGACGTTTGTCGCTAGAGCGCATAAGGAATTTGGGCGGAATGTGTCCGCTGATGCAACGGTAGCTCATCGTACGACGGTTAGAAAGTAAAAATTTAATTTTCTTTCTCGATTTCCGTTCGCGATTTTCGTTCGCGATTTTTGCTCGCGATCTCCTCTTCGGTGGCTGCAGATACGTATCTTTTATGCGCGCGCGGATATCCATAAACTGGCAGAAATGTCAACGCCGTCTACTCAGTATCGCATATTTTTCCCCGTGTGACATTTTAATATGCGACATTCCCCAGTCGCGTTTGCAACCTTGCACGAATTGTTGCATTCGGCAGCACGCGAACCGCGATGTCAATATCAATTTGGCGATGAACCAACTCCGCCAATAAAGGGTAATGAAATGAGATGATAGTATCTGATGGATTTTCGGCTGTCAGTCGGTTCGACTAACGCCTGAATTGCAACAATGCAGCCAATATTGTCGTAAAATTTATGAGAAAATTGATTTGTGGTCTTATCTTTGCAATATGAATATTTTACTCCTAAACATCTAATTATCCTTTGGTTATTTATATGTATGAAAAATGGCGTTTTTGACATTGCATTTTTATCGCACATTTTTAGAATTCAGCTGTACGATAATTTTTTTTTTTGAATTTTGTGAATTTCCAAGTTAATGCAATTACTAAAAATTAACATTTAATATTATATTATTCATTTAAAATATTGCAAAAATAATTAATAAAACTCCCCATAAAATAACCATAATTTTAAAGTGTTTATGAAATTTTTCTGAATTTTTTGCCATTAAAAATTACATAACATTTTGTTCCCGATAATATAACTATGACTGAAATGAAGTCACATATTTCAATTTAATTAGTTAAAATTAATATCAAAGTCAAGTATATTTGTTGTTTATTTCAGCCAAAATAAACTAATGGAAATTGTCTTTTAATTTCACATTATTAACTTTGTGTTTCAATCAGAAATATAATAAACAAAATTCCCTTGAATTTAAAAATTAAAAAAGAAAATTACTGATAGATTATAATTTCTAAGCATACGAGAAGAAAATTTAATTAGTGAATAGAATGTTTATAATAAAAACGAAAGTGTTGAGAATTCATCAAATAAAAATTTTCACTTAATGACCCTTTCACCCCATAATTTATTTATGCATAAATATCTATTAAGTAACGATATGAAACAAATTTTGAAAAACCGGTTTCGTAAAAATTTCACCTCTCCAAATCTGCCAGAATGGAATTGGAGATGAATCGATAACCAATAACGGGTTACGAAATGAGATACCAGAGGATTTTTGTGCTTTCAATTCGATTGGAAGATTAATCGTCAACAGGTGCTGGAAAAAACAACACAAAAACACCGAGCCGATTTGAACTGGCACTCAATTGGCACTTTAATTGAACGAGCTGAAATCGTTGTGATAATTCGATTGGGGAAAAAACCCATATTTTCACAACGTAAATGATTTGCTCCCATTTTCTGCATTTTGCAGAAATACATGAGAACTAAACGAAGTTCAGTGTTAAACAACTTCCTCATAAGAAACAACGTATGTGTATGAGCGTGGTGTAATTGTAAAACGGATTGAAAGATTCCGATCTTTTGTTAAGTATGAGGTCAGAACAATTTGTAACTATAGAATGTAGGTAGTTAATTTCGCATTATAATGGTGTAGTTTGAACGCAAAGAATTTAACCACCGCAAATTGAGATTGCGTCCAGTCAACAATTTTACAAACGCTCCCACCATTCAATCGCCGATGGACTAATGAGCGTTTGTACAATCAATTGGATATCAAACCGGCCGCAATAATTCATTACCAACGCCACATAACTTGTCCGAGTGACGAGCGCAAAGCGAAATGTCGCAACCAGTTCCGCATTGAAACCCGTGTGTGGGCCAATATAATGCAAAATGGGTATCAAAGAAATTCATACCTTATCCAGAGAATGCTGCCGGGACGGCAACAAATGTGGTCGGATACCGTGCAGCTACCACCCCCACCGATGAAGCCGCTGGGTGCTGACGTCTCCTGCAAACAAGAACGCAGCCAATTAGCCAAAAAACAAAACAAAAAAAACAATAACAATCGTCTCGACGTTGCGAATTCCGGCGGATTTTCTTGATTCGCCGATAACAAGTCAAGGCGCGTGATTCGGGTTATTTCTGTATCCATCTTTGGGGGTGCTCATCAATTTACCAACGATGCGAGAGGGTGGAGAAGAACGAGACGAAACGAGGCATGAGGACGGGCGGAAAAAACAGCGATTGAAATGAATGTCAATTAGCTGATGCCCGCCGAAGGGCATACACCGCCCCTCCGCCCACGCAGCTAAGCATCGCAAATGTAGCAGATTTAATTAGAAAGGAAAAAGACGGAAGATGGTTATTTATTTACGATGCGTCGGGGCGAGCGGGGGCGGGAAGTTTTCGGGGCTGCATGCGTCGAGCGCGAAGAAGTTCTTTTCGCGCACCGGGCGCGCACGCAAATTAATTAAAAGTGCGTCCAGGAGCAGCGCTCTTGGTGGAAACTTCGCCTAATTACCTACGCGAAACCGCAGCAGCCGCCCCCGCGTTTCACCCGATAGCGCGTTTTAGTTCCGGGGTGGCTCATCTGCGCTTATCCGCAGTTTTTACTGTTGGTGATGATGGAATGTGATGGAATTGATTGAATGTGAAGAATTCGTAGACGGATTGTCGTCCACATATCAATTATGGTATTTTGTTAATTATGGTAAAATATTACCAGTGGGAAATCGTTATATTGTTCTCTTCATTGTGTGAAAGTGGGAAGAATATTTCTTTTTCTTGAATGTAAAAATTTGCAAATTCAATATGATAGTGTTGTGTTACAAATGCAAATTTGTTCATTTTTAGAAAATTAGTAGCGTGGATATACAGAAAATCTACTTTTCCTTCATGAACTAGAAATTTTCATTGGAAATATAATTATTTTCGTTTTTTCTCCGTATATAACCTTTTTGAAAATAAATTGCAAGGGTTTCACAGCTTCAAGAAATCGAATTTTTAATTATTTTGTAAATTTCTGCAACTTCTCGAGATTATATCCTAAACTTTCAAGTCCATTCAAATCAAAATTTCGGAGATACAATACTGAGAAAATGAGTGAAGCCTTGTAATTTTGTTCTTGCAGAAAACTTTCTGCCGTTTTCTCGGAAGTGTTTTCAAAGTTGTCAAAACTCCTAAAAAATTTTACATGAAATTTCTTTTAAAATTCACATAACTTTAACTTATAAAGTTATAAACTTATAAAGTTATTCATTTAATTATATCCTAAAAAAATTACTGAACCGATTTTAATAAAATTCCAGATGCAATTCAAAAAGACTTGGACGAATAATTTTTCAATAAAAAAAAAATTTAAAAAAAATTTAAAAAAAATGATAAGGAAATTTGCAGTTTTGCAAAATTGCAAAATTTGCATTTTTTTTATAAATGGCCTATCAAACATGAAATTTTCACTTTTTTTCTTTGATTGATTTATGTTATTATTAAAATCAGAAAATTTTCAAAAATCAGAAATTCTGCCAAATATTTAAATGTTTCGAATTGACCCGATTAATTTTTGGGTATCTCTTCTCAGAGACTCAGACATTGGAGTGAATAAAAATCCGTTACTGGTGCAAAATGTAGCTTCTGTCTGCACTTGCTCGCTGGCAGAGATCATCGCATGAAAAAATAAATAAAAGGCAATCGTCGAGAAGCAGCAGCAAAAAACGCGTTCGTAATTACAATAACAACGCCGATAAAACGGGGAATCGGGCGCGCGCATCCGTGGATTGTGCTCGCGCGACTTATTTATGCTGAATGCTTCTAATTAACAATTACGAAATCAAAATTTCATTCACAATCCCGTAATGCAATCACCGTTATAAAAAGTGCTCTCGCTCGCTTACTCGTTCGCTTCATCGCGGATGCGCATCCATTACGATCCGAAGGAGATCTTCGCCGTGTACTTTTCACCTGAGATGGGATCGGGCCACACTTCGCGCTTCATTTGCACCGCTCCGTCTTCTCGTTCAGTTGTCGTTTTTTTCTTCTTTCTTTTGCTCTCGTGCGCAATTCTCTTCGGCGCGCACTTTGGGTGCGCTCCACTTTTTCCCCATTTCGAACGCGATTAGAAACAAATTATCATGCATAGAGGCGGCGCATTAATTAGAAAACATTACGAATCGGTGCACTCTCCGGCAGGGCGGGTTAAGGCGCGCGTTTCGGTCCGAAATTGTGCAATTTCCGGTCTCGCATTAATCGCCGAGGTGCCCCAGTTTCGCGCGCCGAATTTTATTCGGAGGTCTCGTGCGTTTGGGAATCTTCTCCGGAGAGCGTCGACGTTGACCGCGAAAAATTCGCCGGAAATGTCGATCCACGGAGTGGACACTTAATTACATCGAGTGTGACTCGAGCGAGGAGCATCACGGGAAAGGATCCGAAGAAATATCAACGGATTGTTAGCGTTGAGTGCGCGAGATGAGATGTGCGGAATGATTGAGTTCTTAATTATATTGGCTGATGAATTGCTTTCGAACTGTTGTTACCACCCACGCAACGCTATAAATTTCAAAACTGTCTGGTACCTTGACAATAGTTTAACAATGGTTTTAATAATGAAGAACAGTGTGGAAATTGTTTTTGGATGAGATGATGTTAAATGACATTCAACTGACAAGGGTTTGAAGATTGGGATGGAAAGTTTTGAAGTTTTGATTAGGAAACGGGGTTCAAATCTCATCAAATCATAAATGATAATTTAGGGTTCCAATACAATTATAAAAAAATCAAAGAAGTAACCTTCAGAAAGCTTGAACAATACTACATAACAAATAATACTCTTCAACTAAAAAAAAGTATTGTCAAACTCGAAATTAAAAAAAAAAATAGAGCACATTCAATTTGAGAGTAATTTGGTGTAGTATTAAAATTTGATGATATGTTTATATCATGGGAACATCAAAAAATCCCATAAATTTTGGCTCTTCCTATCAGTTCAATAAAAAGCAGCGTGAGAATACGGATTCGCATTGAAATTGAGAAACATTCAAGAACCGAAGATGATTCGAAACACTCAGGTGATTCTTGGCCACGACCGACGCGAGCACATCATTCATTCTCGAACATATCGAAACAAAACAAAAGTGCCGTTATAAAAATGCCGTTCGCATGGACTGGATGGAATCCATCGGCAATCCATCGCGCGCACCATCGATGGCAGCGCAGAACTGATGGAGGCTCCACACACGCGGCCCGAAAAAACGCGCGCCAACGACAATAATTTGCACAACCTTCCGAACCGCATGACAAGTGCGTCCCGTCTCGTCCCGTCCCGTTCCGCTGGACGCGAAACGGGAGCGCGCACCCACAACACATCCGCGCGCTTGATTGAGGTGGTGACGTCAATGAAAGTAGCCCCTGGAAGGCGAGAGCTCGACGAGAGACGTCGCTCAAAGGCTTTAGAAAGTTGGTTTTCGCATCGCCCGGCGGCCCCCTCTGGCTTCCACCAGCCATTCCGTTCCATTCCCCTCGCAGCGCATGTATATCATCATATCTCCTCTTCTCTATAATCACGCGCGTGCTATAATTAACGATTATTAAATGGCCGCGCGGCGAAAACAGGCGAGCGGAAAGAAGGCGCTCGCTCGTATGCCGCCCCTCGTCGAGACGCAATTACGCGGAGAATGTCTTCCCGTATATCCGTCTCAATTGTTTCCCAGTTTCCCAGTTTCGCGCGTCCCCATTTTCCCGTTCGAATTACGCCGCTGATACAATTGCCAATTGGGGGCGGCTGTTCAACCAGCTGGGACCCAAATACCGAACCAATATGGTTTGCGTGGGTGAGGGGGGTTCTCAAAGTGTGGGGTTCGAATGTACCCCATCCGAGATGTATTCCATGGTTTATAAGTGTAAAATACATTATTTCCGATTTTTTTACTGAGTTTTTAGAATTTGATCTTACATGAAACTAAAAGAAAATAAAAAAATGATTCTCCATAAAAATTGGCTTAACAAGGAGTGATAAACAATTTTCCTGGGGAAAAACACTCTATGGTCTTGAGAAACTAACAAATCCAAAATATCAATGGAAATGTATTAACAAATAATTAACTTTTCATAAACGAAACAGTAATAAACAAAACAAGAAAATTGGTCCACTAATGCAACCAACAATTTTGTTGATAACTGATAACAGCTCGCTGCTAAACTTACATACACTTTTTGCAAGTTTTAATGACAGCGTTACGGACTCTACTCACTTTAATTAATTACATCAAGTTTTAGTTTACAAGTTTGCCAATCCAATAACGCGCGGCTTGTTAAGTGATGTAATTCATTAATTACACGCAAATATTCGTCGGCGAAACGAGACGCGCGCATATTTTTCCAGAAACACGGCTATTTCTTTTCGAACCTTCGTAAAGGTTAGCAGTAATAATATCGGATCAAATGATATTATAGGGGAATGTTTCTCGACTTGTTGCGAAGCACGCGCGCTCCGTTAGGAAATAGTGCCATAAAGGATATTTACTGAATTGCGGAAACTCGCTCTTGAAATTACGTTTATCCAACGCCGCGCCGCGCCGGTCGCATTGGGAAATATTCCTACGTTAGTTATGACTTTTCTTTTGTTCAACGCGCGTCTTCGAGCGACTGCGTCGCATTCATTCGAGCTCGTAGCTGCGAGCCGTTTCGTCTGCGAATTCGCAATGTTAAATATGGCAAAAATGAGGCTTTTTTTCGATTGGATGGTAAAACGTATGCCATGCTTTGTGAAAATTTCTTGTGGTGGATTTGGAGTGCGGTTGGCGGAAAGAAAAACATTCGTGTTGCGGATTTGTCTAGGACAGCATTTTCCAATGTGTGCGTTGTCATTCAACACTAGCTTGCAAAAAATTTACTGGCTCGCGAAAAAAATGCAAAAAACAAGATTTTTATATTCTTATTTTTTATGCAATAGTCATAATTGTCACTAGAAATAAATGCAAATTATTTTTAAGGAATATTCATGATTTTCGATTTCAATACATTATTTGTGAAACTTTTTGTTACTTTGTAAGATGTAACATACTAAGATTATATTTTTGAAAATGTTGAAATAATCTTATTTATTGTTGGGAAAACTTTTATTTTCCGTCGATGTTTTTTCATTGAAATTTTTTCTAGAAATTTTCGGCATTTCCAGATCTTCAAAGATAATTAAATTTGACAAATTTGAACCAATTGGAAAATATCAAAAATAGAAATGTTGAGGAAAACTAAAAGTTTGTCCACACAATTTAAAGATAAGGATATTTACCATTTTTAATAGTATAATAAATATTATCCTTATGCAATATTTTAATTTTGTAAATAAGATACTGATGTTTTTGTTGATTGCTGCTGTTTTGTATTGTATTTTTTTTTTCATAAAATACTTGCAAAAAATAAAATCTGGTGTATGTAGAGCAAAATTAAGAATGAAAAACATATAAATTTAGTATTTCGAATCGTGGATCATTCAATTTGGCAAGTTTCTAGAAGAACAATTTCAGAGGGAACTTAATAAACTCAAAATTGATTTTTGGTTCATCAGCTAATAATCTTGTCTGCCATTCGCTACCCAATCAACCGCCAGTAGTACCTCAGTGACTTTTTCGTACAACAACCCATTCGCGCGCCTTTAAGAAAGTAGCCAAACAACTATCACCTCTGCGCTAACAATATAATCAAGCCGTCCGTCTGGCCTGCTGATGTGACGGCGGCTCGACGGGCGTGCAATTATTGCAAAACGTTCAATATCCCCCCGACTCGGCCGATAATCAATCTGCAAGAGACTCGCTCCCAAATTGCGAAAGTCTCGATTTCGCGCTGATGCTGCACCTCTCATTACCAGCTCGACGGATCCCGTCGTTCGGCGAACAGATACGCACGCGAGCAAGAAATTCGCGAGCAGGATGGACCACGGCGCGCAATCAAGGTCGTGAACTTGCTGAGCATTCGCGATGGTGATCAGCATCGCGCAAGTGTCGCGCACAGATCAGCTGATTGCTGCTCGCAGTGCGATAAGTGCTTTAGTTTTAATTAGGCGTGCTGATTAGCGAGCGCAGGGGAGACACGCCGAATATGCGGCCGCGAACTTGTTGCATGCGGCCGACGCAACATTGTCTTATCGCGCACATATACAAATGACACTGGGTCGTCGATGATTATGTTTGGGAAGCAGTGATAAGAGCGCTCTGCCGAAAGTTGACGATTTGCTGCGAGTGCATCGCAGTTTTTTTTAGGATTTGGCTGATTGAATGTCATCCAAATCGTAGGTCAATTCGCAATTATTGAATGTTTAATTTGTTACAAGTTTGCAATGAAATATTGTAGATTCAATTCAGTTGGATTCAAAAGTTGATTTATGCATTAAAGTAGACATTTGAATATTGTATTTTTTGTTGTAATTTCGAAAAACAAAAAGTTGATTTAAGAAGTATTGAAAACTGAATTCTAATTACTAATATCAATATTCTATGATTTTGATCTAATAAATGCAAATTACTCCTCTGAACTCCTCCGAATTCTATTGATTATTCTCAATTACGTTTGACTAATCCGAAATACATATATTTGTCTCCAATATTAATCTTATACTTTCTCAATTATATTTACCAAATCTAAATTGCAAATAATGCTAATTGCATTACATACACAAATCTGAATTACAATTACACTCGCTTAATTATTAAATTAAAATAAACTAATCTGATTGCATTTTATACTTTCTGAAATTATTGGAGAAGGTAAAGAATCACAAAAGAATCCAAAAGAAAGTTAAAGAAAGAAAAACTTAAACTTTCAACAATTTTAACTGAATGTTTGATAGTTATTAATTAATTACTTCATAATTCACTAATTTTCTTTGAATTTTTACTTCATGATTCACTAATTTTCTTTCAATTTTTCGGAAGCATATAATTCCTTCATGGTACGATATAATTTTGAAAAATATAAACAAAAAAGTGTAGTTTCAGATGATGAATGACAATTTTTAAACAATTGGTCCCTAGATAATTAAAATGAACACAAAAATTTCAAATAAATGAATTGAATATATAATAAACCCCACACAATAAAAAAATTAGTTGCGTTGAATTATGTGGGTGTTTATTAAAAAATGAAGTTCCCCTCAAAAATCTTGGGATTCCCCGCGATTCATGCAATGAAGACCATGGAGAAATCCGACATTGGAGCAGGCGACTTGCGCAAATTGCGAAAAGCAGGCGCACAAATGAATGCACGACGCAAAACGGCGATCGTGTGAACGTGGCGCGGCGGTGAATGTTGTTCCATCGCGAAGAGATAGTGTGCGTTCGGCGTGTGCAAGTAGTTGGTGGTGCGCGGTGAGTAAAAGTTGCGAATTCGCAATTAGTTACCGGTCGGTAGTCGGAGGCAATTTTCCGCTTCGCATGGCAATTCCAGCGCGATTTTTCTTGCCAAACACGGAGCGTTTCTTCCGGCGGGCGGGCGTGCGCGCACACTCCACTCGCCACCCCCGCAACCGGCAGCAATTCCAATTCACAACTCAATCAGACTTACGCGAATGAAGACACTATATTGCAACTTGGTCGTGCGAGCGCATTCCCTGCACGCCACATGTCGATGCATCGAGCGAGAATTTCCCGTTGCATTTTTCCACGACCTAACTTTTCACTCATTAGACACGCGAAGTGCGCGCACTTCTATTTTTTTTTTTTTTTGGAAAAGTTCGCTTGCGCGACGATAGAAAATGTGACGCGCACAAAATGTGCCAAATCGTCGAATAAATGACAATTTGCATTCTGATATCAGCGCCCTATCGCCGCTAATTGCACGCTTATCGCCCCACATACACACACACACACACGTCGAATTTTTATACGCGCTTCGTTGTAAATATCAGGACGCGAAACACAATTGATACGAATTTATTTATGTCTTATTGATAAAGCAAGCGTTTGATATTTGCGAAAATCGCAGGGGCGAGGCGTAATGCCAAGGCTACACAATGCGGTCGCCTGCATTCGTTTCTTTTTTTTTTCTCCTTCGTTCGTTCTGTGTTCTTCGCAATTTCCAGCGGAACGTGTACGTTTACCGCTACGCCTCGATCGACGGCCGCGATGTCTAATTTCATTTACATCGCGGAGAAGCGCGATGACAGAAGTGGAGCGGCTCGAATTCGGCGGCCGCGCGAATGCAACGCAACGGCCCCGAATTTTGGGTGCGCCCGCAGAGCACGTTCGTCAAACGCCGAAAAACTCGCCGGCAAGTGACATTATAAAAATGATAATCGAGACAGACGACGACGGCGGATCACTGGTTGCTGGAATCGAAGTCATTGTCGCAATACGCACCGAACGAATGCCGGAGATAGTTTTCGGCGATAACTTCGCGAGTCGCGCTGCCGGATTAAAACAATCTACGAAGTTATTATTATTGTCGCGCGAGTGGCAGAATACATGGAAAAAAAATCGGCCGGCCTTGGCACATAACTCTCAGCCGAAATGGATTTTTTTCGGTTCTTTTGTTTGCGGCGCAGAATGCATTCGCCATTTGAATATTAGATAATAACCTTTAACGGACCGCGATCGATGTTGCAATCGCCTGAGCTGAGGAAATGAGTTACGCTCGAAACCGACGATTTTTTTTTGTTTTTACATATGAATCTAGCGTTACATGTGCGGCATACGAGACGCTAACGACATCGAATTACAATTTACTTGATATTTGCGTTTGCGAAGTGTGTTTGCATTTTCTATCTGGTCCTTTAGTCGATGCATGATTGCGAATACCAAGTGACGATTTCTGTATCTTGATGCAATCCATACGTTATGGTATTTTTGTTTTGGATTTTCATTCACACATCCCACACATCACTTATCATATCATACCCAAATTGTGGCATTGCATTTTCACTACGTACGCGCCATTACGGTAATTAATAAAACGTAACACGTCGCACGTTGTTATATTATTACGTTGGATTTTAATGTAAATAAGTTCCAAACGCGCACCGGGCCGAGTGAACGAGAGAACGAACCGAGTGCACAAAAACCAGTTCTAAAGCTAAAAGGTTTCAGCTCCAAGAATAGCTGCTTGGCTAGCGGAACGGAAATCGTTCGATTCAATGCGACTCCTTAAAAAATTACAAGCCGAAAATTCCAATAAAAAACACGTATACGTAAAAAAAACGTTGGGAAATTACTTTGGGGGGAAACAATGGGAAATTTTAAGGCATTGCTTTTGGCGCAGGGGGCTTCTGATTGATTTATTTCGCCTCAATCACTGGGAGTCGCATAATAGCAGCTAATTGTCACCTCAATGAATTAGTCAAATATCGATAGATAATTCGAGCGTGCGATAACGATGGCCTTGTCAATGCAAACAACACCTTGAATATGCGCGCGTCGTGACGTAACATACTCGCGTGGAAAGCTCACATGTCAATCATTAAAATTCTTCTTCAATCGGCGCAAGCAAAAGTCGTGTAAACAATCAGCCGGAAGTTGCTGATTATTCGTAGTAGATATATCCGGGATTTTCGGAGATTTACTCCACGAATACGAAGGACTGATTTGAGATTTGTGGAAAATATCCATTCAATGCAATTTTCCTTTCAAATTCATTCTATGAGTTTATGACAATTCTGAAAATCATTTAGTTAGCAAATTTTGGAATTTTAAGTTTGTGCAAAATATCCATTCGATATATTCTTGTTTGAAATTCATTTTTATGGGTTCATGGCGATTCTGAAAACCCTTTAAAAGTTAACAAAGTTTTAGTTATTTTTAGCAAATTTGCTTGGAATCTTTTCCATGTGATAATAAAATCTTCAATTGTAAAATTTAATATTCAAATAAATTAATTTATAAGGACTGATATATCCGGGATTTTTGGAGATTTATTCCGTAAATACAAAAAGGACTGATTTGAGATTTGTCTCAATAATATATCCATTCTATGGAATTCTTCTTTAGAATTCATTCTATGAGTTCATGAATGACAATTCTGAAAACCAAGTTATCAAATTTTAGAATTTTAAGTTTGTGCAAAATATCCATTCGATAGATTACTCTTTAAAATTAATTTTATGGGTTCATGATAATTCTGTAAACTCTTCAAAAGTTACCAAATTTTTAGTTATAGCAAATTTGCTTGAAAAACTTGTGACAATAAAATCTTCAATTGCAAAATTTAATATTCAAAAAATTAATGTTAAAAATGGCAAATGATTCTTTAAAATCAATTGGAAATTTCGTCAAAATAATGTATTGCAATTCCTGTTTTGTGACGTACTGTTAAAGTTTCCTAAAATGAACTATATCTATAGTTAACAATTAAGTTATAGCTGATAACAGGAAATCACAGACTTGTTATCAACGTGGAAAAGACAGGAAGGAATTTCCCAAATCTCGATTGAAGATCAAAGCTACAATTTCGAATGCAACTCGAGATATTCCAGAAATGAATTAAAATTAATCAAACTTTTGGAACATTCCTTCGCGATAATATGTGAATATGGCCTTGCAAACGAAGCGACCGAATTCTGCACTTGAACCTGCAGTGTGAATCACTGGCAATATTGACAAGGAGGCATTTAATTGAATTGAACAATGCAGGCTGACAATAAATAATGGCCGGTGGGAGTAACTATAAACAAGTGTGTATAAAGTAAATTCAATCGAATCGCGAGGAATGATAAACGACAGCAAACGCGAGGGCATGCAGGGAGAAAAACAATAACACTCTCGTTTATATGAGTGTCAGAGACGCATCCGCGGACTCAGAAGTCGATCGGCATTCAATTGGTGGCGAAACAATGCCTAATTAACGATGCGCCACTGTGGCACGCGCGCGCTGCGATCAGAACAAACAACATCGTCGAGAAAATGATAAACTACGCGAAGAATGCGAATGATTGTGTGTTTCCTCAGCGCGCGCTAAATATTTAATTAATAATCATCGCGCAGCATATCGCACGCGGAGCGCAAATAAACAATTAAATAATCGCGAAGCCGCTCGATCAACGATCTTGTTCGATATTTGCGAACTGCCGCTTCTGGATTTGCAACAAGAATATGCATTGGAATTTCTGTTTAAAGTTCATTTCAATATTGCATGAACTCTGTACAACAATGTGCGCTACCTCTATTTAATTAAAATTACAAGTAAACAAGCTAAAATTGCGAAATTGAAGCTTTGCATTAAAATTAAAAGCTTTTTCACTTGAGAATTTTGCTAAAAATATGAGAAATGTTTTTTTATATTTGATCATTTCAATCACCTTAACACAATCAATCAATCAATCAATCACCTTGCATTTTTCTAATGATTTAACTAAAAAATGATATTTTCCAGATTTAAAATAAGAAAGTTGATGCAAAATTCCAGAAGGAAGCTGATAAAATTTAAGATAAGTAATTAACTTTGAAAAATTTCTTTTAATTAACTTTGACAATTTCTTTACACTACTTTTTGGTTGAGAGATGAATTTACTCATTGGATGCAACATTGGGTACAAAAACCAAAAATGGCACATGACAAAATGTCCCGTCAATTGAGAGAACGGAAAAAATATGCAATAAAATTATCCACAGCATGGATGCAATAATTGTAACACTGATAATGCAGCGATTGCACTGTTGCTCGCTGCGATTAGCGGCACGAATGGAATATTCTTGCACGCGCGTGCACGAAGAATGAATGCATCGATAACACATCGCCGAGAATAATGATCGGCGTTCGATCAGGCCCCGATCATCTGTCAGTGATTGGCGCGAGCACGTCGCAAATATTGGGACTGCGCTTTATTATCCGCGTGGATTCGCGTGTTCCGGCCCGAAAAAAAAAATAATAATATTAATTGGCCGGGAGGCGGGGGCGGATTAATCCACTTTGTCGGGCATCATCCAGCCGCTGCATCAATCCTCCGGCCGGCCGCAAATTAATTCCGCGAAAAATTTATGTTTTCCCGTTCAATTCGAGCGATTTATGATACGAGGCGTGGCTGGAAATCTGCGCCGAGCGGAATCCCTATCGGATTGACATTGCATTACGGATTGGCGAATCCGTACAGGACTGCGAAATTCGTCTGGACTTTATTTAAAGGGTTGATGATTTGGTTGGACCAGTACAATATGTTGAAAATAATTTTCCGGGAGAATTCCGGCATTAGCAGCCAGGAGAAGCTTGATAAATGTTTGTGGCAATTTAAATTCCGTTTGATATGATATATTTCATGTAATTTGCTTCAGGGAAAATGGGAATATTCGAAAGCATATTTTTTGAGTTTAACCCGTGGAAAAATATTAAACTTGTAAATACTTAAATTTTAAACATACTTATATATTTTGATGGTCTGTTTACTTGTAACTTTTAACGAATTGTTGATGACTAAAATTTCATATTTGACGGAAATGCATGTATTTGAAAAAGTTAATTTAACTTTGACTTGACATTTGGCAAAAAACTTGTACTTCTTTATTAAATAAGTTGATAATTTGGTCAGAAAAGCTGTAAAGTGCAAAATTGCAAGTTCAAGTTATAATGTGACATGTCAAATGCCATCAGTAAATTATAAATTTTGATTTGACTTGACAGATCAGGGCTATAATTAACAAATCTTATTCGTAACTATAGTAACCTCAACATTTTTCGCAAATTGCAGAATAAAATACTTAATTTTGTTTGTGTATAATAATCAATTTTTGAAGCTGGCTCTAAATGTAGAAAGTATTAGAATTACATGCTCCAATAAAGATAAACAATTTCCCTTATATCAAGTTGCAATGTCAACAAATTAAATTCTTTTGGTCCTAGAGAATTCTAAGCTCGTAATAAGCAACTATGTGTAGTTATTTCTGGCGAGTAATAATCCTCTTTCAAATTGCCATAATTACCATATAAGAAATATAAATAAAACGGAATTTTATAGAATAAATTAGGTCTACTTTTAAATAATTACAGCGACTCTTGTAAATCAATTAGATATGCACAAGAATTTTTAATGATTGGCCTCTTGAGTATAACACAAAAATATGAATAAAATTATATTGCACAATAAATACCGTTTAATAAGTGCTTCAAATAATATAATGGGTATATCAAAAATTACGAAATAATTAATAAATTAATCATCTTTTACAATGAAAGCAACAAAAAATTTTATTTTCGATTTCAAATGGATCATCGAAAATATTTTGCGAAAATAGTGTATACGAAAATATTCCTTTCGATAATACGGCGTAGGTATAGCAAATAATTTGCAATAATAGAAATTTATGGAAAAACTTGAAGATATTGTAAGGACGATTCCTTCGATTTTCTGAAAACGTCCCGAAGGATGCTGCACTCGTGAAGTCTAACTATCCCCCGTGGGACATATTTGCATCGATTCGATCCTCTTATCGATGCAAGTGAATTTAATTGTCCACTTGCCATTCCTCAATAATTGCGCGCTGTTTGTGATTTTCGTGGGGTTTTTTTTTTCGCTGATGGCAAGAACTCGACGTAAAATGGGAAAAACGTACATAAATGTGGCGTCAACAACGCAATCGCGACGCAAAGGAAAATTCAATTATCGTAATTACCCATGAAGCATTCGCGCAGCAATTGCGCTCGCAAACAGCAACAATAAAGTTCGGAAAAATGGCGAAATCAAACCGGTGAAGCACACGCGGCGGCGCTCACATGGAAATTATAAATCACCGAACGGCAATAATCATAATAACAAATTAAAAATATGTAATACATAATCATCGCGCTCGCCCGGCGCGACCTTGCCAGAGTATTATCCGTTTCGCGAGCGATTCGCACAGCGCGAAAAAAAACAACAACACAACGTGCAATGCAATTCTCGAATTTCGGCGTACTATCATCGGTCTATCATCATCCTGTTTTGTCGGAGCGTATCGCGGCGAAAATTAGCCATTGATAAGTGAATGTGCGCGCATCGGCCGAAATTGTTAGCCGGCCAATTTCTTGCCCCGTCTCCGTCCGGCGCGTTTTCAGCAGAAAATTGGCGTGCGCTTAATTGCCGACTGATAATAAAGCGCTCGGCGAGCAGATAAACACAGCAGGCAGGCACGTTAGACATGCGTTTGCGAATTGTTGCAAAAATATGTGTATCGGCGTTGCTCATCAGTTTCACCGGCGTTTTTATTGATTTCTGCTCGTCGGCCGATGATCATCATGCTCGCTGATAAGCGCGATTGTGTTCGATTGTGTTGTGGCGAAACGCGATCGAAAGTGAAGGGCATACGTATCATATACTCTGATCTAATCTTGTCAGTTTTATTTGGACGCGATGCTATTAATAAGATAAGTGCTATCGAAATGGGTGACAAGCTTCTGCTTCATTTGATTTTTCGTGCGTTCTACAATTCGTGTTTTTATCGCGATCTGATTGCGGGCGGAAGTGCACCGGATAAATGGGTCGATTTGAAAAGTCGAATTTTATTGATTGAATTTATAGATTGAATTTATAGACTGAATTTATGGATTGAAATTTATAGATTGAAATTTATAGATTGAAACTTATAGATTGCAGCTTATAGATTGAAATTTATAGATCCAAATTTACCAAACGATATGTATAGATCAAAATTTATTAATCGAAATTCGACTGCGTTGTTATCTCACACATGATGATAAATGTGTATAATTCATTAATTAATGTTTTTCCAAATGTGAAATATGACGCATACATGAATCTCTCAATGACACGAGCACGTAATGAAAACGTTTGCAGATTTCTGCTCATTTGCACTTTCATATCAAAAATTGGGGGGAAACGAATCGAAATAGAACCGCAAAATTTCCGCGGTCGATTAAACGGTCGAGATTCATTTTAAAATATCACTTTGTGCGCAGTAATTAATATCAATATTGACCAATTTCATGAAACAATAAATATGCTGGATCTGTGCTGTGTATACTTGGGTTTATTGTCATTTTCAATTGCTTTCGAGGTTAATGCGGCAATGCAACAATCGGAACTCGTATGTTTTATTATATGTGACATTATTAAATTTCTGGATTTCTCCGAATCGAAATTTTCCGCGCATTTTCTCCGAAAGTTCGCGGTCCAATTTGTAGTATGGATGCAAACTTGTGTATGCGATAGATTAAATTCTTTACGTGGAATAATTATTAGATGGTATTGCCATGACAATTGGATATGCTGGAATGGTCACTTTGATGGCGAATTCTTGATTTCGCAGTTCCGGGATAATTGAAATTGCATTCGGCCGTATTGAAATTTCGTTCGATCCTGTTTGGTGATATCAAATTTCGCCGAAAATCAATTAGGGGCTGTATTCCATGTAGATTCGATTCGGTATTATAGCGTCTGATTCCAAATAACCACAGTAATTGGTTGCACTATTAATGAAAATAATCGGATTTAAATTCTGCACACTTTTAAAAATAATTTTGGTATTGTATAAAATTGGCAATTATAAATTAATGAGCTGCAAACGTATCATTCATATTCGTTATTTTCCATCAAAGAAATCATAAAAGAATTGATAAATATAATAAAGAGAACTTAATGAGAAATTAATTCATTTTCATTGGTAAGAAACTGATTTTGAATTGTGGTCAACTTTACAGTAGTTTTCATAATTAGGAAAAGTTATCTCTAAAAATTTATGATACAAATAATAAAGTTCAATAATTTTCTTTAAAAAATGATTAGAAGACTGACAAATGATTTTGGAAAAGAAATGTTATGCAAAAATTAAAGTATTATCATCAAATTTGAAGTAGTTTCTCAAAAATTTACTGCAGTTTTGAATTCTAATCTGATTTTTCATTCACGAGGGATTTTTTTGTAAAAAGAGTAATGATAAAATGTACAAACTCAGTGGTCAAAAAAACAGGATATTATTAAAGCGTTATAGTTATCAACAAATTCCACCTGTTAGTTAAATAATTTAGTATTCTAGAGCCAGCGTTTAAATCGCTTTTACAAAAAATGAGTGAGTTTTTTTGTGAATATTTACTGAAATACTGAATTCTGGCGAAATTTGGCGATGATTTTTTATTCACAAGTGATATTTTAATAAAAAAAAGTACAACAAAATTACCAAAAATGGTCATTTTAAATAGAAAATTAATCAAAGAGTGTCAGAAAATTTGAAATTGTTATCAACAAATTGCACCTACTTGAAAAGTCAAGAAAATGACAAGAGCAAAAAAATGAAAAATTAAGTTTTTTTGTGAAGATTTACTGAAATGTTCGAGTTTTGAATTTTGGCGAAATTAGGGGATGATTTTTCATTGATAAGTGATATTTTTGTAAAAAGGGATAACAAAATTACCATAAATGGTAAATTTAAATAGAAAACTAAACAAAGAATGCCAAAAAAATATTAATTTGTTATCAACAAATTGCACCTGTTAGATAAGTCAAGAAAAGGACAACAGCGAAAAAATGAAAAATGAGTATTTTTTGTGAATATTTTCTGAAAAGTTCGAGTTTTGAATTCTGACGAAATTTGTGGAAAAAGGGATAACAAAATTACCAAAAATGATCATTTCAAATAGAAAATTAATCAAAGAATGCCAAAAAATTATTAAATTGTTATAAACAAATTGCACCTATTTGATGAGTCTAGGGTCTAGGAAACCCAGCAACGGAAAAATGGCAATTTCAATTAATTCGCGTGCATTGGCGACGCGCAAACTTGCGTATACAATACATCAGATCGAATTAGCACGTTTGTTGCACGCTGAATGGGGAAAATCGCATCGTCGCGAAAAACAGCGCATTTGGAACAAAAGTGCGCGCGTGTGAGAGATACGGCATGTATGATGGGCGGCTATCCAAACATCAATGACGTCAAGTTTCATGCGGCACAACAACGAACGCGCCATTCACCCGAGCGATATGCAAGTGCAATTTATTTATTATTGCGGGTACGCGGGCGCGCGCGCGACACATTCGCGAAATGTAGCGGAACAATGAGTGTGTTCCGCGTTGCGCGTCTTGACGTCACACCAGCGCGTTCATCATGATGCTTGCTTGATCTACACACCACCGAACGAACCGACACGACGCACCGAGGAAATTCATTTCCACCGCGGAGCTCATTGATGCCCGCACGCGGTAGACAATGCGACGGAGATTCCCACACGTTTGTTTCGTGCGCTGCTGTTGCCAAAAAGAAAGCAGCGAACACACACCGAACGAATGAACGAACGAACGAATCAGCTGAACAAATCGCTGAATGTAGAGCGATCACAACGATGGAAAAACGGTATCATGATGAAAATGTGTGGGAGTATCAATATCCGAAATCAGTATCGAAATTATTTGTCAAAAAATGTGACTTAAAAATGATTTGAGAATGATTGCAAAAAAAGCATCAATCACTAAAGACAAACGAAAAATGCGAAATATTTTGATTTAAAAGTGACTATTTCTGGATTGCAGATTTCTAATGCAGATTTTTAATTGACTTTCTATAGTTCAACACTTTTCGGAAATTTGTTAATACTTTCTGACTGACTGGAAAATACTTTTTAAAGTACTAGTTGAAAATTCTGGAAAAATTACCAACGAATGAAAAACGCGAAATTATTATAAGAAAACATGAAATCCGATTTTTTCGACTTCGAATCGAAATTTCAAAGTCGAATATCTCGAAAAGTATACTCAACATGTGAAAAAATTCAAATTCAAATCGCTTTCTACTACTTTTTGATACTCCATACGAGAAATTTGAAAATTTCAGTACAACGACATACAGAAAACCGAATCCAGTTACCAAATTTCGTGCAAAAATTTTCAAATTCAAATCACTTTCTACTACTTTTTGATACACCATACGAATATAACATCAAATTCGAGAAATTTGAAAATTTCTGCCCAACGACACACACACAGAAAAACGACTCCAGTTACTAAATTTTGCTTGGTGAAATAGATCAATTTCAGTGTAGCTATAAGAATGACATTTTCCCAAAAAAAAATGCATAATCTGAGTGGGACATTTTCAGAAGTTGGCAAACGGGCTGAATGCCCATTCTCGGCCGTCGAAACGGTGGTTCGCGATGGGCGGCGTGCCGTTGCGTATCGGAATGCGAGCTATTTCACCTTTTTATGCACTTTCTCTTCGTTCGCGTCCGTGTGCGCGCACCGCTCCGCGTTCCACGCCGCCGCGCGCCACGCCGTTCTGCACCGGGCCAGCAGAAAGATATCTTTGCGAATTCTCTTCGCTGATAGAATGCCACCAGCGCGCGTTCGCACATTCTCTTCGCCTTCGGCGGCCGCGACGAGAAATTGCATTGCGCCTTTCGTCGATTGGAGGCGGCGACGGCCGCATTGGTGACATACACGTGCTCGATGCAACAATGAAAAACTCCAGGATTGAAGAGACAAATGCGTCAATGACTCGTATGCATGAATTCACCAAAACAGGCATGAATTGACTCTTTAACTTTTCAACTAACAATAAGAAAATCCGAAATTTTTGGTTGTGTATGTACTTCATAAAATGTTTGATGGGGAATGTACAAATGTACAAAAATTATTAATTGTATATGGACTGCAAAAATTATTAGTTGTATATGTACTCCATAAAATCGTTGGTTTTGTGTGAACTTTATTGGTTGAAGATTGAAATCTTCTTACCTGATAATAAATACTCCGTCGAGACGCTGGCTGAACGAATGCGATCGGTAATGCGCTCCGCGATGAGGAGTTAGTTCATTGTCCGAACGTGTGTGTGTGGAGTGGTGCAACTTTTCAGATGAACATCGTCGCGAGTCGCGGAGGCGGTGGCGGCGGCACGACCGGACGTGGATGCGGGCGGAAGTCGAGTGCGCTTGCCGCTGGGTCGGTGTCGCGCGATCGCCGTGCTGCGTGGCACGCGCGCGCGGGTGGCGTTTGTCGGTGGTCGTACGCTGGTGATGGGGCGGCCGGATTCGCGAGTGGCGCGCACGTTGATGCGGACGGCGGCGGCGGTGAAAAATGTGTGCGCGCGGCCGTTCGGTCTATCGTCGCGGTCGTCGTCGTCGTCGGCGGTATGTGTCGTCGGTTGCGATGCGCTCCGCGTCGTGTCGGAATCGCGACTCCCGCGAAACGGCCGCGTATGCCAATCTCGCGCTGCTCGACGCTGACGACGGCGGTGCCGTTCGTTCGAAAACGTGCGCGGCGAGTGAACGTCGAACTCGTTGCGTTCGTTCGTACGTTCGTTCGTTTGCGTTGAACGTAGCGGAGCACAGTAACATGATGCCCGAGCAAGTAAGTGGCCGTTCGTGTAGGACAACTTGGAGGCCTCTGTGATTTTGATAGGAGGGCGGTTGTCGGCGAACGCGGACCGAAAAGTCGCAAGGACTGCAGCTATTTCGGGGTCGTGAAATTTAAGCCGAGTCGGGGCGATTCCCCGAAGCTTCTTGCTGATGAAGGACGCGCGAGTCTTTGATGCAGTCCAAAACTCGAGGAAGAAACGTTCTGAGATGTGGTTTGAAAAGGACTCGTTATTTTTATCGTAATTTCTCCCGAAAACTACCCCAATTGACCTATATCCTTAAATAACAACAAAAAACTTTATGAAGAGAAACTTTATGTCACCTGTTGACAATATCGGATGATCCCAGAATTTCAAAAATTACTTTCTCCCAATGATAGGACTTAATTTATCCCCTTTATAAAAATTTGTAACATTTACACAATCCCTTAAGGAAAATACCAGTATTTTCCTCTTGAATTATCCGAATTTGGGCCAATTTGGATCTTTTATACGATAACACCACCTTCGCAAAATTTGGTGCTCCAAAAATTTTACAAATTAGGACTTTTGTCAATATCACCTTTGTAGTATGTTTGAATGTCAAGTCAACAATAAAAATGCAATAGAAATTCATCGAACTGGATTTCATATCAAACTATTCACAGTTTATTATTACCTGATTGTGAGCCAAAATTGGAAATGTTTTCCAAAACAATGACAAAAAGTTTCCCATATATTACTTTTTCTCGAAATATTGTCTTTGTGCAGAAAAAAATTAATTTCCATGTGTGAAGTAATTGTTGCAATTGTTTATAAACGAAATAATGCAAAAATAAATTCAAAATTCAACTCTGAAACAAGTTTAAAGATTGATATTGTTAAAAATAAAAATCAAATTATTCTGTTATATTTTTTGAAAAAACTTAATGAATTTATAGATGACTGAAGATTTTTTAATTTAAATAAAACTTAAAAAAAGCTTAATGATTTTATAGAAGATTAAATAAAAATTTAATTAAACAAATTCCTTTCATAAATCAAAATTTTAATATTTTATCTCT
The DNA here is from genome assembly GCA_030264555.1 of Aleochara sp. GC000083. Lineage (NCBI taxonomy): Eukaryota > Metazoa > Arthropoda > Insecta > Coleoptera > Staphylinidae > Aleochara > Aleochara sp. GC000083. Next base: position 44,981 of record JARJDZ010003316.1, read on the forward strand.
TCTGTATCAATTTAGTTTCATTTTCAATTATTCAAACAAAACTGAAGACATTGTAACAGAAAAAAAATGTTCATATTTAGACTTTTGTAAAGTTTCAGAACTTTTTGAGAATCAAAATTTCAAAATAAAACAAATTTATTTCTTAGATGGAAATTCGAATCAGTTTCATTTCTATGGTTCAAACCAAAACTGAAGACATTATAACAAAAATTAAAAATTTCTCATTTTGATTTTTCCAGAGTTTCAGGATTGGTAACAAATCCATTAGTGCCAATTAAAATTTCAAAACAGGAAATACAAAAACAAAAATCGACATATAAAAATAAAAGTTGAATTTTGCGAATGAACATGAAATTTTCTATAAATTCCACTTTCTAACTGTTAAAAAGCTGATGACCCCAATTAATGGACCAAATTTTTTGACCTACTTCGCGCTCCCTGTTTTCTTCCCACCTGTAGCTAATTCAGTCTTGAACGAAAGGCTTGCAAACGGCATAATAAAGTGACTTCTGAACAACAACAATCAATACAACACCGAAAACGCAAAACAAAAAAACAGGAACACACAGGCACACATCGGGCAAACGCGCGCCAATTTAGTGCGCCCGAAGCGTCCACGGCTCGGCGCGGATCACAGGAATAGCCGGGATAATCGCTGATTGGCGACGCCGCCCGTTGGCGTGTGTCGGCGTCGCGACGCCGTCCGCCGCCGACCGACGTCAACATTAAACACCCCCGCGCCACGTATGTAGATGGGGGGCGGCACACACACACACACCCGATGCGGATTTCGCGCCGTCTTCCTTCCTGCGGGATCAACACACAGCGCCCACGCGAGCGCCTTTGCTGTTGTTTTATGTTGCGCCCCAGCGCGCCGCCAGCGCACGTCGCTCTTTACCCTTTGCCGCCCCCGAAGCGCGCATCGGGGTGTTTGCACGCGCGCGCGCGCGATGTGTTTACGCACGCAAACAGATAACGAGGGTGTTAAATGCCTTACTTAATTTCATCCGGCGAAACTGTTTTATTTGCAGGCGCGCCGCCGCCATTGCCGCCCCCATCGGCGTCAATAACTGATCAATTATCGGCGAAATTTTATTGTTATTCATCGAGGTGTTTTGGTGGCTGTTATCCGGAGTTTTTCGGCAATTAGTCGAGATATACTGACGAAGGTTTTAATTGTTTTTTTTTTCCGACCTAGAATTCGTTGAAAGTAGGGCAAATTTTCAACCTTTACTTTTGTACCTATAGTACCGGAAATACAAACGATAAATTAATTTTATCACAATTTCTTTGATTACAAAATGCAAACGGAGAAAAAAAATATATGCGATTTAAAATGATGTCCCATGATTGAACAATTTCCACAATTTTTTATCTTTCTTTAAAATTTTCTGGTCTCAAAAAAGCATTATTTAACTCTCGCAGTGTACAAATAATTATTATTTGCACTGACACAAATTTTCGCATAAAATTGCGTTAGGTAAACACTGAGTGCATTTAACTACCGCTGAATTTGTCAATTCGCAATAGAGCAGCGATGGGAATTGTAAAACATTTAAAAGCAACAATTTCTAAACTTCTAATTATTCGAACAATTAGTTGATTTAATTCGATGCGCATCTGAACGTTTTCGCCGTGCGCGTATCGAGTGAAAACTATTTAATTATTTTCGACGGGCGCGCGGAGAGAGTTTGAACTTTAAAAATGGAATCTCTAACTTTTTACTTTTCGCGCATTATTGCACTTTTGCATCGATCGCCCCTGTATAAGTTATTTATGAGCGCGCGCGCACTGAGTAAATGCAATTTTAGTTCGCCAATTTTCCAGCACAATTGAGTTAATGGCTCAAGCGTTGGCGCCATCACATTTACGATCGACGAAAAAACAGAAATTCGAATCAAATAAATAATTTTATTTAAGTCCGCTATTAACTTGACCAACTAAATGTAAAAAAAATGAAGATACATTTGCAGATTTATAAACATATTTTCAATGCTTGCCAAAATTGATTTTTACGTCATACCTATGCAATTTGAAATGAAAAAGTGATATGCAAACCGTAAACGAAAATATTTCAAAATTGCAGCATACTTTCATTCATAATTATTCGCATCTATTTCAAAAATGCGCGGTTATCGCGGATCCATCCAATGTTTTCCAAATTGACGCAACAATGGAAAACTTTTATTTGTTTGGTTTGATAATGGCGCAAATTTAGCTCCATTATCAAACACAAAGCCCAAATAAACGGGGGAGTATTTTAACTAATTACCACTTCAAATTGAATCCCATGTTGCAGCGTTCTGATAATAACGACGATATCGCGATATTGAAACGACCGAGTGACACTCCGGTGCATTTCTATTTTAATTAGGAGAAATGAATGGCGTCCGAACAATTGGAATGAAATGAAACTGCAACGCGCGCGGCATACGAAAATGAGGCCTGCAAATGAAATTGGACCTTCCACATCATTCCCATTCGGTTCGATTTCGAAGTAATCGACATTCATTCCTTCTCCGAATGCAACAATTATTTGTTATTCTTGTTCGGGGCTCGGCGCGACACGTGAGTGTTGACGAGCGCATACGGAATGAGAAAAGTTGGAAACGAAAATAAAACTTTTCAAACATCACTTGCATTGCGTTCGCGTCCTTTGCCCCACGGCAAACAGCAATTCGAACGCGTGTATTTTTTCAGAACGAGGATACAAGAGACCACAACTATCCTCGAGATTGTTGGACCTTATCCTGATTTTCCACAAGTATTGGGCGAATTTGATCAGAAATGTGAGCGAATTTGAATTCCTTCGGAAGCTAATCTTAAAGATTTTGATGAATACATGAGTTATGATGTCATTAAGTTTCTGAAACAAAATTTTTTTTTGCAAAGTGTAAACCTATCTAACTTTGTAATGGAAATAGTTTGATCCTTAAAGTTATATTGCTATTTTTATAAGGGCGATTATTTCTATAATTTTTTGTAAAAAATAGGTCGTTTTGTAGCGTTCTACTCATCAGATGGGGTTGCAATTCGAATAAAAAATGATTGGAGAATTACTGAAGTGTAATTCTAAAGTGTAATTCTGAAATGTAATTCTGAAGTGCAATTCTGAAGCGTAATTCTGTAATTGTATCTGATGTAATTATATCGCAAATTGTTTCGGGTCGTAAATTTTTTGTTTTACTATTTATACACGTGTCATTTGTTTTTGTTTTTTGCCAACCATTTTTCACGACGGTAAATACAACAACAAATATGCCGAATGCATTTTATGGATGTTTTCCACATACCAAACGAATGCATTCATTTTCTTGTCTCAAAAATTTTATGATTACATTTTCAATCTATATTTTAAAACTTAGTAAACTTAAAATTTAGTAATAATTAAAACATGTTTCCAATGGGCCCATACTTCAATCCAATTTAATTAAAACTTGACTCTGATTTTTTCTCAAAGCTCGAGGATGGTAGAATTTTTATGTTAGTTACCAAGAATTTCTTTTGCAATTTTTTTAGGTGAAGTAGACTATTTCCCTAGCTATTTTTAGTATTACTAATTTAATACCACTACAACTGCATCAAATTTTCAGTAAAATGTTTTGTACTTCAAAAATTTTCCAATAATACTCATTAATTTATTTAACACAAAAAGCAATAATATAAAAAATTGCAAATTTAGGATTGAAATCAGAAAATAATTGATTTTTCTTCTTTAATTTCAGATTGACTTTCGGAATTATATTATCACCCTTAGTTATTTTATTTTTTTTCAAAAGAATATATTTTAGATGTTTTTTTTAATAATTATTACCGTTCGTTTTTCAGAGAAATAAAAACAGTAAAAGTATTGTTTTTGCATAATACTTTTTTTGATAAAATTCAACGAATATTTTATATCATATTATCGAATGTTTTATGCATAATTTCAGGATAATTTTCACATTATTTTCAGGAATATCTTTAAGAAATCTTAGAAATTGGAATTATCAAATGAGAAAATAACAAATATTTAATCAAATCAGACCTTAGCCACAAATATCACTAGAATGATGATCAATTTTGGCAGATCTGGGTCATTTAAGACAGATGAAGCAAAAAGCAGAGTATAGAAAGTTACGAAATTGATTTTTCTTGATATAATTTGTCTATACGATAAATTAATTTAAAAAAAAAGGCCGATTTTAACTTTGATTTTTAAATGTGAATTCTCAGAGCAATGAATCAATTAAAAAATCATTAAAAATCTACAAATGCAATAATTTTATATTTTCGCCAAAATAAACAGGTATTAGCTTAGTTTTTTTTTTCAGAATCTGTAAGGAAGATAAACTAATAAAGTATAATAAAACCTGTCTAAAAGGAATAATTTTCGCGTTATTGCTATATTCAAATTACCCGTACACACGAATCGATCATTAAAAATCATTTCGTATTTGTGTGTGAGCGTACAAAGCAGAAAGAAAAAAGTTGCTTTTACCACAGTTCCGACCGCATGCAATTTTCATATAAATACACGCACCGGAAAAAAAAAATGATGTACCAAACAAAATAACATGTTTAATGCATACTTTGAGCAGCAGTTAGTTGTACGCACGGAGGTTATTGGATGGAATTTGATTACGCGTTATCGAGTGTACAGGCGGCGGGGGCGGCTGGGGCGGCGTTTGGCGTCAGAAGAAAATGATGAAAAATTGTTGTTGATCACAATGTCGGCGGCAGGCGTGCTGCGATGGTGACGGGGTGTGATGGTGGCGGTGGGCGCGTTCCCCATCTCGGGGATTTAATGCACGCGCGCGCCGCGCGATTCTAGTTGGCATTCGATTCACGCCCTACTAATGAAAGCTCGTCCGTGAATACTGAATACGTAAATAAGCTTCAATCCTTAAGCTCTCATTGACAGAGACATCCGAGCGCCCCGCGGCCGCTCCGCCGCCGGCGGCGGCATATTCCTCGGAGAAGAGAGAGGACGTGCCGTCGTCGCCGCCGCCGCCTGACTTGGCGCACCAGGACGCGCGCGCCCGCCGGCCGGCTCAACCGCCTCCGTCTCCGCAAACGCAACATTAATGATAATATCGGCGAGGCGAGCGCGGAGGCCGTAAGCTTGCAACGGACACGTGTTGAAAATGGGAGATTTATTTAATTTGCGCCCGGCGCGAAGCGCGACGAGAAAAAATAAAACATAACAAACGGGGCCAATGCGGCCGTCGAAGAATTCATTTTCCGACCACCTCCCTCCTTCGATCATCGACGGGCGTTTTGACGCGCTCGGTGCAATTTGCGAAATAATAACAACAACGACGACGGCGGGGGCGGCGGCGCTGGGTCACGCGGTTAATCGCACGCACGTAGGCACGGAAGAGTGGCTTTGAGCGCGTCAAATTGCGATCGCGTAATTAGCCTGGAATACACGACGAATGTGTGGCAGTGGAGGATGCGTGCCGCCCCCCGTTGGCGCAACGGGTGACGGTTGAGGGTCGCACGCGGCGGCACAAAGAAGGCCCGAAGGCCGAAAGCGCAACGTCAATCAATTACGCGCTTCGACATGGACGGCGGCGGTGGTGATGGTGGCGGATGGTGGTGATGGTGGCGGGTGGTGATGGTGGCTGAGTTGATGGTGGCGGCGCTAAAGAGATGCTGGCGGCCGACGGCCGCAATTTGCCGGACGCACACATAGCGAACGCCGAATGGCCGAAAACACTTGTTGCGCTCGGGGGCGGCCGGTGCGGGTAAGGTTGCGTTTTCGGCGGTGGCGGCGGGGCATCGATTTTTTGGGACACGCTTCGGCGTTGATGACGCACGCGGCCCCCGTCAACGCGGGCATCGTTGTGAGGGATTAGCGCGCGCGGCTGATAGATGTGGAGGCGGAGGCGGCGGTGGCGGCGGCAGAGGCGCCAGTTAGTTGACTAGTGCTCGGTGATTTGCCATTCTCAACGCCAAATTGCGGCCATCGACGTCGTCGTCATTGCCGATGACGCGAAAACATAACATAGCGCCCGGTTGGGAGACAATCGTCGTCCGTCAGATGCGTTCTCCCCGCGCGCATAATTAGACTGCGATAATTATCATATCCGTCTGGTATCGGCCGACTTCGTAAATAACATACGCGCCACATTGCAGCGATATAATGCGATATGACATTCTGTCATCTGTCTCGATAAGACAGCCGATATTCGTTTCGTTTGCAATTACATAAACATCTATTTATGTAACGTTAGACGATAGCATTCGCGAGACGTGTTCGCGTATTTTGCACGCCGGCTGGGATTAGAGTAGGTCAAGTTTGTGCACTCGCAACCGAGTTTTGTTTGAAGTGTACATGTGAAACGGATCTCATGGAAAACCTTCGCAAAAAACGAGAGTGCATTTTTTTGGTTTGCAAAGTTGCGAAAATTCTAGGATAGTTCCAAAATTTAATGGACAATTTCGAAATCAAGTAATTCCATTCTAGAGACTATTTCGAATTTATTACAACCTCAGGATAAAATCTGAGTAATAGATTTGAATTTTTAATTCGGCATTTAAACCTAATTTTGTTGTCTAGAATTAAAAACAAAAATTTGCTCATTGGTTGATATCTAAAAACAAAGATATTGACTCAATTTGACAAGTATCCACCCAGCTTTTTGTAAAATGCAACAAGAACATTTTAACATGAAAGAAACATTTTAGAAAACAAACAAGAAATCGTCGTAACTCAACACTCAAAGAAAATTGTTACAAAATACATCTAGAAACCCGCAACTAAAATGAACTTTCCCTGGCTGAGTGCAAAATGATTGCAATAATGTAGCAAAAAGACAACGTAAATATTCCGCACGATTCCCGCAGGAAATTTTACGCACCCCATCGCAACTTTCTTCGCGAAAGACATAACGCCAACTTGCGGGAGCCGCAAACCGAGAAAAGCCTGAACAGTAACTAGTAAGTAACACAATGCAGCAGTCGCTTGTAATCGGAGACGTATAACACACTCGGTCTGAAATCAAGAGATATCTACGAACGAGCATATCCTGCTCGCAGGTTTTGCATGCGCCCCGTCACGTACGGATATCTCAAATCGGGCCGCAAATCGTTCAAAATACACAGTTACAGTTAATTTCGATTTCGCATTAGCCAGCGCGCAATTCGCACTTTCACTTTTATTGCTTGTCGCACGCCGCGCCGTCGTGCAACTGCAGCAATTCGCGTGCAAATCGAATCCGCAAAGTAGTGTCTATCGACTGCATGTTCAACAACGGGCGAAGAAAGTAAAGCCGGATCAAGGGCGCATATGACATAAGGGCGTCCACTGTCCGAGGAGGCAATCCACATCGATTGATTCGCATCGCCAACGGCGACATCCTCGTCGTTGTTGTCGTGGTGCCCTCCATTCGACAACGTCCTCGCCTTCCATTGACCTTTTGCCAGCCCAGCTGGCATGCGGCGCTCCGTAAGTGGCGCACTCGCACCAGCTGAGTCGACGACGACGACGACGTCGTGCACGAAGACTTCGAGCCGCATGCACTCGCTACCGCCGCCGGCGACGAGCTCCGGAGTGAATGTAAATAATATGAATGCGGAGCGCGCGAGGCGAAAGATCGCCAGCGTATAAAGAACGGCAACTTTCATAACTTGTTGCGCTTTTGCTTCTGCGTTTTTTTTTTCGTTCATTGGTTGGTTGGTTGGTTGGTTTGGTTGGTGTCTGCGCCGTCCTCGTAGAGCGATCTTGTGGCGTTTCGCTTCTTTTCGCGGTTTGCACTTTTTTTTGCATTATGCTCTCCGCGCGCACCAGATAATTACATCAACGTGAAATTCCGCTCAAATGTCAACGAGAGAGCACAAAAACGAGTGGTTCGCATATTTAAGACCATGGTAACGATTACGATTGGATTGCTGCCTGTTATCTTATATTTGTGGCACGGTTTGTAAATTGCCTCCTAAAAGTTTGATCAGTTTCAAAGTCATTGAAGGATTATAGCCTGTTCTACAATGTTTCTTTGAAAACTTTCGAATTGGTTTTTAAATATCAAGTCCAATGTGATTATATAAGATCCATCAGAAATATCCTAGTAACAATTAATCGTTTTTTAAACATCCGAGCAACGATATTTTAATTACAGTTTTGTGTATTTGTTGACACTAATTACGGAAATAAATATTTCAGTTAAATTGCAAAAATCAATCGTTGGAATCCAGTAATTAATTACGTTATCAGAAATAACAAAAATTCAATGTTCTTATGCATTTTGGAAAATATTCAGTAATAACCAAAAAATAAAGTATAAGAATTTTGTCACAAAAGATAATATGGATATGAAATCTCCCTTAGCTAGACATTCAAGAAAATAATATCAGTTGTTTTTCATTCTATATGCGAATATATGCCTCTAACATAATAAAATCAATTCAGCTTTATCACAATTTTATAGCTTTGGATGATGACATTTTAATGAAGAATATTGAAGATTTCATTATTTGAGCATAAACTGAAGAAACAAACAACTACGGACATTTCTATTAAATATTTCAATTAATATAAACAATATAACAAATTATGTTTATATTTTCATAAGATTATAATTTGAAGTACTTGTTAGAGGCATTTATTTTGCTTATTTAATTTTATTGATATTTTTATGTTTTGCTCAGAAGTTGTTTGTCCAAACATCAGAAATTCTTGTGCATATGAAATTGATTTACAAGAGTAGCTGGAATAATTTATAAGTACACCTAATTTATTCTATTAATTCAGCTTATCTATTAATTCTGTTTTATTTATATTCGTTGGACGATAATTATGGCAATTTACATGCCATTTCAAATAACATTATTACTCATCAGAAATAACTACACGTAGTTACTTACTACTTTGAAGTTTCTAAAACCAAAAAAGTTTTTTTTTTTTTCAAATTGAAATGAAGAAAATTGATCAGAAAATGTCCAACAGTTTCAAATTTTCAGCTAAATACTTTCTATCCATAGTAACAATAGATGTAATATTGACTCTCCGCTTTTTGGCAATTTGTTTAAAATATATTTGCAAATTCAATAATTCCATTGCGAATTACACCCAGCATTGCATTTTTGGTATGATATGCAAATTTCAAACGTAAAATAGGTGAAATATGAGAAAATTGAAGATGGTACTACGTCATCAATTGCCAATTTTCCAGCATGAATTTTCGCACGCTCTACGCAACGTACAACAATCACAAATAAAACGCCTATCTGCCGCACTAATTTCGGCTCCCTTTCGGCATTGACTTTTACCACACATAAATCACAACAATTGATTTAAAACAATGTGAAAAACCAGCGCCGTCGATGACGCCACACGACGACAATCGCCGGCAGCAACAGGCGAACAACGATCGATCTGGAAAAGCTTGCGATTGCCATTTTCACATCTGATTTGCAGCCGCAAACAGGAACGCGGCTGGCAGCGCGCCACGAGAATTGCATTTCGCCCAAACGATATCACATACAATAAACAATAAGTGCGGATAGAATGTGCGGCCATTGTGAAATTTAATGAAACTTTTTATTGCAAAATTACAAATGATAAAAACAAAGATTTTCGGCCCGATCTGGTTGACGAACGAGCGCACGATAACGCCGATTTTATGACGCTTCTACGACACAATCGGAAAGCGTTCTTACAGATGTCGGAAAATTGTATTCGAAAATCTATCGCATCAAATTTCTGGGATCATTGAAGAAAAATGAAATGAATTTGTTACTTGAGTTATTCATCGGATGTTTTGGAGGAATTACGCGAAGAATAAACTTTTTATTGGTAATAAAAAATTAAAAGCTTGTATATTACCGAATTCAACACACGATAAGGGGCTTTTCATAGAGGAGCGCTAGCAAAATCCCTAGACAGGAGGCGTAAATACCGAAATAATATGCAAACATGTAAATTACATCCTGTTTTCTTCGAATTATTTCATATCATCCGTCTGCAAATAGAATAATCCAACACCTACGAGCAAAAAAGTCCCGGATTATTGGGGATAAGTGCAATTGTCGCGTCTATATCGTTGGAAAAACTGGAAGCTGGATTACCGAACGTGTCGGACCAAACAAACCTCGAATTGCCTTAATTCTACTGAGTTCATTTTTTACTAAACTATTTAAAGCGCAAAATTTCCAAATTGAAAAAGATACGATATCAAAAATTTACAAAACTTCATTCAGCGCAATATCGTTTTCATTATTTTAGTCCTCTTCATTATTTCATCATAAAAGAGAATGATGTATGAAGTAAATGCAAGATTCTCTCCGTCCACATGAAATGTGCATTAGAACTAACGAAAAATGTATTATTGCTCTTATGATTTAAGAGATTAAAATATACGGAAAATTTCAAAATGTTCTCTGAAGCTAAAGCCGCAAAACATTGAAACATAGAGCTTCCGGTTCTAATCCGGTATTTGCATTATGAGTGCATAAAATCCATTAAACTTAATGAATAATGCATCAGTAACTGAATGACAAATATAAATTGTAATATTCCACAGATCAGTTGTATAACGTACTAATACCAGAATAAGATTTCCACTTAAAATAAAATTGTTTGAACCAAACAAATATACTTCAATTTCTAAACGGAATTGAAGTCAGAAATATCAAAATCCGAAAAATTAGACGTTTTCAGTTGCAATTCAGGATCATGTCTTAAAATCCGTCTAAGTATTATACAAAAAGAGATGAATGAATCCAAAAAACTAAAACCAATATGCCATAAAACGACAATCTAATTCATATTTTCCCTTGAATAAGATTTGACGTACAATCGTGAACTAATGGGCTGTGTTTTATTCATGGGAATATAAAATTGGAGGATTTTTTCAATCCTGTCTGTACCTCATGAATAAAGTGGTGTTTGAGGCATCAGCCGAAAATTGTTCCCAATTTGTAACCTTGTTTTGATTAAACGTGTTCAATCCCACATCGAATTTGTCGCATCCAAGTCACCATTAGCTAGGCAACAACCCAGCTGACACAAGGGACCAACGACCATAGAGAAATTACAAATCAAAACGCATATTAATCTCGCAGAGGTGGCGAGAGAGTCCACCCCCCGGCAGCCGCCAGGAGGGCTCCAACAATGCAGTTTCTAATAACGCTTGCGGCGAGATAATGCGATTTGGGACGGTTATTTACAGCAGCATTCTGCGAGCCGCGTCGCCCACCTAGCGACGACGCTGCGGATGATCCGCACCAGCCGCCATCGAATTTCGTTCGGGCGCGCAATGGCGCACGAGGACGTTATTGCGTTTGATGGATTCGCACCAGCAGCGTGGTGCACGCACTGGATACATTGCTGCCGCCGGCAGCGGCGTGATAGATTGCTCATTGTAGGAACATAATCGAAATCGGCGTTGTCTCCGGGTCGGGATTCGGCGAGCGCCCTAAAAAAAGAAAGCAGCCGACAGTCTCTTACCGCTGATGGGTGCAGGCCGGGGGCGCCGCGGAGGTGTCTGCATTGCGCCGATAAGACTTCTCGCTTCGGCGACTTCGACGGCGTCTTTCATTCATTTTCGTGTGACGTCATTTGGCAATATCTCGGCGGACGGCAAACCGTGGCTGCAGAGCACCGATGCAGGACGCGTTCCACTCGGAGGAGGCGGCGGCTGGCTGAAACGCTGCAACCTGATACGAACCATAAATACAATTTTGTATCTAATTCCTTCAGGCGGCTGCAGCCGGCCTGAATGATGGAGGGCAAATTCCCCAGCTTACCAATTTGATCACGATATTTCGTTTCAATCGCCGCCCACGCACGTTCTGCGGGGCGCGCGTATGTTTAATGGTTTCCTCGGCGTAATCAGCGAAGAATCGGCGACGCACTGCGGCCGTGGATAAACATTTCTTGCACACGGACGGCATTGAGAGCAATTGCGGGCCAACAAGCTTGCCGATTAAAGATTGATGAGTGACAAATGAATGTTGACTTTACTCACCGGTTATGTTTACCATTCGAGCCACCTTTGCTTTCGTTTTGTATCGCCATCGGTGCAATAGTGCCAGCAACAACAATTGATATTGTTTTCCGCAACAAATTGGAACCATTCACTAAACACAGACGCCACAGGATTACAATGCATAAATTGTTTCGAGGTTATGGTCACATTATGGCGGTAAGACTTTAACGGCTTCGTAGACTATGTGGCGGCCTCTACCGTTCAAAAGTTAAATGTAACATTTATGCAGGATAATTTACACAATGAATTTTTAGAGTCCTGATTATTCTTAATTATGCAAATTGCGAATTAAAACAATAGATTTTCTAACTCACATACTATTAAAACATGTTGAAATACTGACTGATACAGTAATCGACAAATTTGTAAAGATGAATGTGAAAATTCAGGATACAAATCAAATCTGCTGAGTGTAATTGTAACTAAAATATACATAGATTACATCCAGGATTGAATGATTATAAATTAATGGAAATGAGCAATTTTCAACTTTAGTAATAAGAATTCTAATTGCAAAACTTCAATGGCAGTAATAAACATCACCCTGAATTATCCTCTTCCATACGATTCATCAAATCATAGGCTGCACAATAATTTCCAACTCCAAAATTGTTTCGAACACTTTTTCAAATTACCATGATGCAAAACATGGATTGAAATTACTTATTAACAATTTTTCTATTCGAAATAAGTAATATGAAAAATGACACATGATAAGGTAAACAAGTAAAATATCCATGTAATTTTTTTCTGTTTGGATAATTACACTTTGATTATCATTGCTGTAGTAAAAAAGTACTGAAACATTGAATTGTGCAGGACGTAAAGTGACAATATGCAAAGGAATATAATTAACTGGCATGAAGTTTTGCAATTACTGGAAAATATTTAGGAATAGAAAGTAAATGAGAATGCTGTTCTAGAAATGCATCTTCTTTATGGTTCAAACTTGAACGATAATACGACTCTTTACAAGTGCTAATCTAAAAACAACGAAGATATGAAATCAATTAATTAAAATCTTGATGAGTACTGACTTACAAGCCCTGTGAGTAACCGATTAAGTATGTACAAAACAAATAATACATCCATACGAAAATAGTACAATTAGAAGTCTTATCAGGTAGAATAAATATACAAGAATACAACCATTAGATTAGTAATTCATCGGCAAATCCGCGACGAAATGCGTCGATTAATACTGTTATAAAAAATATACCTTACAAGCTAATATCACATGAAAAGTATTCAATCTTTTCGTCGCTGATGGTCAAATCAGCAAAGATCCCATCCGCAAAGTTTTGTATTTAAAGCTGTGCTAAACTTTCGTGACAGGCGCATGACGAAGACCCTTGTGCGTGAACTTCGGCCTTAGGATTTTGTTCCAGCTCCGAAACGTCTTGTACGAGAACACCCACAGCGTGGAGAAGATGATGCTGAGGTAGCGGGTGCAAATCCGCAGCAATTCTACGTAGAGCGAATCGCTGAAGTAGCAGAGCACGCTGACGAAGAGCGGAATCGCAATACCCAGGCTGATAACACCCAGTCGATAGATGAGTCGATCCAGCTTGTAGGGAGATCGACCTGCATACACCAAGGCAGCACGTACGCTTTTCAAACCCTTGGAGGTGCAGGCAGTCAAGACAACCCCGAGGAGGACGATTGCTGCCTGGGTGACTGTAAGTACCAGGCTGTTCATCTCGCAAAAACCTGTATAAGCATTCATTCGCAGGCTGTTGAAGACAAGCACGTAGACGATGGGAACGCCGGAGATGCTCCAGACGATGGAGTGTATTCGTGCGGCGACTTTCTCGATCGCTTCAGTGGACCACTCCTTCGACGCGCTCAGATACCACACGTAGCTGAACGTGCACCACCAGAGAGCATACGCAAAATCGGCGTACGTGTGCATTAAGGCGAAAACAACGCAGGCACGATGGTTGTCTAGCGACTTGCTGGTGGTGCTCGTGGAGGCGTTGGGGTCGGTGATGCAGCTCAACGTCGCCGTGGTCCACTGGGCGAAATAGAGCATGCTAGTGCCGAGACCAGTGATCGTCAGGAAGAGAATGGGACGTGCCGGCCAACGGAAACGTTTCGGCTGGATGACGAAAGTCAGCAGCGTGAAGATGACGACGACGATTGCGAGGATGCTCCAGGTGAGGAGCCACACCTCGACGATGACACGGTCGTCGTTGGCAGCGGAGTGTTTCGTTGGTAAACGAATGCAATTGCCTGCCACGCGGACCGTCTTCGGAGGGCATTTACGATGCAGCCGGTTGATCATAAACGAAGCGGCTGTATCCGTGTTCGTGAGCTCCTCGTCGTCGGGTGGTTGCTGCATACAAAGATCCGGGGGCTCCGGGAAGCTAAAACATAAATCTATCAGTATCCCACCAAGTAGGGTGCTTGTGAACAGTACCTTGTGCAGTTGAATTGGACGAGACCAGCGGCTTGGAGGGCATCGATACAGTCACGGCTGACTTCTTCGCAGAGGCCTCTGCAGGCCGGCACGGCCCCAGGTACATGTTCCGAGCACAAGGGTATGTACAGGGAGCAGACGAACAGGCGCAAGAACGGGGAGCACTTGCTGGATGCCAGCTCGTCCAGTTTCTCCAGCTGGAAGCAGAAAGCAACGCATTCGTGAGTATGTGAATCCATGCGAACGTCTTCTTTGAAGGCATCGTCATAAAAACGCGTCTTTTGTGTGCGGCTGTGTCGTGATTTCAATGGAAATTCTATGGAATGATAGAATGGAGGCTATTTATAACTACACTCGAGGCAGCAGATTAGTACGGATCGCATACAGGCACTTCAATGACTGCACGCATTTATACACGCACGTGAAGAGGAAATATTTCAATGGGCCGTGTGGATTTCTGGCATATCCCAGCGCCCATTTTTTTCTGCTCTCCGCTCGTTTTGAAAGAACCGACACGAAATTCACGAGCGTACACAAGAGGCACACGACGCCGCGTCCTCTCCTTATGTAACCGCAAACACATGTTCTCTTTCTTCGCCTGCAACTTTACAGAAGCGACCTACCGAGTAACATGCACCTCATGCCGAAGAACGATGTTACCATTTAGAGGCATCCTGGTGCAATCAAAGTAAAGCCTTGATTTCCGAAGCAAACTTGAATGTCGCTGTTAGAGATTTTCAATTCAAGTTGAATTATGTGCTAGAAAAACTGTTCATAGACATTAGTCTACTGACTGCGAACAATGTTCTTGATTCTAACACAATTTTGATTGCGAACAATGGTGAAACCAAGATTAGGTAAGCAATATTAGATTATTACATGAGAAGTGAATACAAAATTAGAAAATAGTGATTTATATTTCATATTGGAATTTTAGCACAAGGATGATATATCTTTTCGAAGAAAGTATACAATGTTTCAAGAAGCTACAAGGACCAAAATTCAATCTACAGTTTCTTCATGTAACATGTGAATAATCATCAATTGGGCATAACATCTACCAATGTTTGTAACCAATGCAACTTTCATCCATTGTAACAAGTGAAAAGGTATTAATTTTCTCCCTAGAGTAACAAAACATAAAATATTTTATTTTAGATGTGGATAATAATCAACCTGAGATTCTAGTCACACAAATAGAAAGTGTACTAGCATTACAGGCTCTTGTAAGATATATTGCAAAAATGTAGATAAACATTTTGATTCATTTTATCTGCATCCCAATACGAAAAGCGTTCGTAAGTCAGGCAGATGATGCTGCATCCATCTCTGCAGCATGAAGACTTCTCATCACAGGAAAGTGAAGTGCAACTTCAATTTTTGACCGAAGAGGCACACTGAAAGAACGGACGGGCAAAGCTCGAGCAGCATGCGACCAGAAGAAGACGATGCGAAGAAGAAAGAAGGCATCGAAGAGCAGCGTACACGATGTGGCTCTAATAATGATTATACGGTTGTGGCATAACTCAGCCGGCTGGGCCGGCCGCTTCTAAGAAGAGCGCGGCCGAAGAAGACCATGAAGAAGGAAGCTGAAGACGACGACGACGGCGAAGAGCAAGCGGACGAAGAAGGCCTCTCTCGCCGCATAATAGGACAAGGGCGGGCGCGCCGCGCGGAGGGAAGCTAATAACAGAGCGGCCTCGATGAAGGCGCCTGGGCCTTTATGATTGCCCCCTCGGGGGTCTTGTATTACTACACATCGGTCGCGGCTCGCCGATGATGGTCATGCATGCGCGCGGCGATTCGGCTTAATAACACGCAACATCTCAACGCCGCTGTTGTTGCTGTTGCTGGCGTTGTTCAGCAACGCTCTTCCTCCTCCGCGCACTGATTGCATTATGATGATGATGTTGATGACGACGACGCTGGAAACGCAGCCGAAAAATCGTTGCATCCAGCCGGCTACCAACGAAGCTCAAAATGGGCGCGCGCTGCAGAACCACTCGCTGAGTCCTCGTACCGTGATGCTCTTCGCGGATGGCACGTAACGACGTTGCACGCTGTGCGGGAAAGCTCTCCGACGATGAGCTCGGAGAGAAAAAACTGCACGCGGTTAGTTCCAGCGACGATTCGCTTGCGTAACGCGTTGCTCTTGGCCGTGCAACGAGAAATTATCAATTTTGCACGCCCATCTCGATACGGAGGCCCCATCGACGCACCAAACGCAGGAAGGCAATAACGATTTTGAGTTTTTGCGGCCCGGCCAGAAAAAGCCGCCCGATAATAATAACGAACGACATGCCGATGAAAGCCACCGCATCGAACGCAGCGAGATCGTCGTCGCAGAACAATTCGCACGGCGCGGCGCAAAAAGCTTCGCCGAGACGACGACAAAGTCCGAGACGCATCAGAACCGTTTTTTGCGCGCCTCGCTGCATCGAATCGAGAAAATCGCTGCTGGCGGCCGCGAATCTTCCTGCTTCTTTTGCTCCTCGTGGCCGTCGTCCGCTTCTTGTGTCTCCGATGTCGCCGAGTCGGTCGGCCGCTTTGAAATCTGTCAGTCACTCGATGCGATGTCCTTGAGCCTTTGTTTCTCAGCCGACGATGCTCGCGCAGAGGAGCTGATAGCGAGCTGCATCGTCGTCGATGTGTGCTGCCCATCAAAGTTCCAAGTTGCGGGTCAAGTTGAAAAACTTGCCCGGTGTTATTCTTGTCCCATTGCAAGATGAAAGAAAACTGGGCACATATGTTGCTTGCAATAATATGGGTTTGAATCCAATTCAATTTCCAAAGTCCAAAGTCGTAACCAAGTGAGGAATTTTCAAATTACAACAACAATTTCATTAAAATTGCTTTTTAGAATTAACATCCAGAAAACAAATGAACATCGCATCAAAAAGATATGGATCAAACATACAGAAAGAATTGCTCTTTCAGAATTATTTTAAAAGCTTTCGTTTTCTATTACCGCTGAATTTTTTGGTAAATATTATATGTCTCTATATCGACTGTAGAATATTCTGTGCAAATGATAATTTTGTGGTTTCAGGT
The DNA here is from genome assembly GCA_030264555.1 of Aleochara sp. GC000083. Taxonomy (NCBI): domain Eukaryota; kingdom Metazoa; phylum Arthropoda; class Insecta; order Coleoptera; family Staphylinidae; genus Aleochara; species Aleochara sp. GC000083. Next base: position 62,423 of record JARJDZ010003316.1, read on the forward strand.
TTGGTGTACAAAGTGTTCTCCCCACAACATCAAAAACCAGCAAAACCACGACTGATCTACAAAACGAAAGTTAATCGATTAATTCCAAAGGACGTGTGTTATTAATTCGGCCAAAGCAATCATCTCCGCCAGCACAACCTCAATTATGATCAGCAATCAAGTACACAAGAGCTCGACGATTGCAAATCGCATTTGTATTCTCAGAAAGTGCGAGCGCGCAAAAAACGATCCAAGCACGCCCATCGCAACCAATCAATCCCGAAATTCGACGAAACGCCGAACAATAAAGGCCGCACGCTAGCAACTAAAAAATCGCACAATGGTCGACAAGCTTTCCGCCATCACATTGTTTCAACGCATGCATTTCGCATGCCGCAAAGCCTGCCAATCACACATCACGCAGTGCGAAGAAATCGCAGCATACACATACGCTGATAATTATCGCACCGCGCTCATTATGATAGGAACGATTGCGCGTCTTTGCGCTAATTAGCCCGTAATCGTTTTGTTATCGCGCACATCCGGCTCTGGGGGCGGCGCGCACGCATTCGACCGGAAAGGCGAGCGTTTTTGATGTCTTCATTTCGCGTCGTCGCGGCGCAACAAAAAAAAAGAGACGCGAAACGGGGCTGCGTATGTGAGCGCAATTAATTAGCCGACCGGTGGAAAACGCGCACGTCTATCGGACACGCACATCGACGCAAGCGGCGTGCATTCAATTAACAGTGATGTACGAACGAATGGCTGGAATGGTGCGTGCGTGCATGCGGAACAATGAGAAAAACGCGCCCGCGCGAAAACGCCGTTCGCTGCATACGAACTGCTGGTAACTGTATTCGGTAGTTTATGATAATAATGCGCGATCTGAAGCGGCGCGACTCTTCCAGCTCGGATGGATGGCTCGCACACGACTCGCTGTTCTCGTAGCACGAGATGCAATGCAGTAACTGCGACAATAACAAGAGCGATGAGGAGCAACGAAGAGCAATGAGGAGCTATGCTATGCGAAGCTATGAGGCGCAATGAGAGGAACATGCGAGTAACATCTGTGGAAATGGTCGAGAAGGCACGGGATGAAGAAACATGTCGCTGGGTACGGGCATCGAAAGGCGGCGTTGCGGCCGCCAACTTTGTGAGAAAATTCCAGCGCGCATTGCGCAACAGATAATTGTCAATTAATCCCGTGGCCGCGCGGCCGGCGAGTCGCAAATGAACGGGCCGCATTTTCCACGTTTACCATAAACAGAAGTAATAATACGATTCAATGCTGCGCGAATGCCCGCTCGGCAAGAGTCTCAAGTTAAATGAACTATGATGGCACCGAAATGCAGCTAGTTTGCTGGTTGATTGTGCACGTTCGGTTGGAATTTTCACGTTTTCCCTGGTTGAAGTTACGTTATTCTGCTCAGAAATGAAGATTCACTACGAGCATTGCGTAAGGTCAGATACTCCCTTGCACAAAACTACAAGGAAAGTTTTTGGGCACGTTCGAAACCTTCCAGTATAGTCAGAACAGGCAACAACAAAAAATCCAGGGTAAAGACTAATAAAACTTGCGAAAATGTTGGAGATGTCTGTAATAACATCACTTTTTTGTAGTTCTTTGTGTCGGTTTTCGGAGCCAATGAAGCGAAAATGGACCTGGAGGAGTTGGGTCACTATGGTGCAAGCGGCCAACGACGGAATTGCATCATACATCCATGGTCCTTTCTACATGGGTTGTTAAATTACGCTAATTGGCTTTATGAATCTCTCGTGGTTGTAAAAAGCCGACCGGAGTACTGAGTCATATCAGATACCATAAAATTCTCCTCCGAGGATTGTAAACGCAAACAACCATTGTAAATGTCGGACCATCCATCCATCCATGGACAGGCAATCATCGGACCAAAAACCTTTGCTCGGTTTTGCTACACTTGCCGAAATCCATCCTACTGAGAAAATGAAGAAAATTGTTTGCATTGAGTCGGGAAATATCACAAACTTTACACCCATCATAATGCGTCATTTGGCACATTGCGCCGCCATTGACGGTTTACAGCCAATAATAAATTCGGTTGTAAAATCGTGTACGCCGTCATCGCCAGGTCAGGACATCAAACAAAAAACCGTCCATGCATCGCGTACACTTCTCGTCTATAAAATGTATGTTACATATTTCATTTACTTTATGTCGGCACTTAAGTACACAAATGCGCGCGCGTTTTTTTTTTACTTTTTTTCCATTTCGTTGATTTAGCCGCGCGGCGCGCTCCTTTGATGGCTGATACGCCGGCGATAATTTTTCAAAGCCGATAGTGCTTACATGTCGGGCGCGTCTTTTGCACTCGCGAACATACACAGTGTTCCGAGCATCACGTCCAACTCCACCTCCAGGCCCAGGTTGTCTCAAACTTGAGCCATTCTCTTCGTCTTCGGCGATCGCGCGCGCACCGAGAGCGCTCCACCAGCGAATAAAGGCCGGCCGATGTTTTCCGGGCAAACAGTACACATGTTTGCCGGGAGCAAACATCCAGCGCGAAGGATATGTTAATATTTATGCAGCGCTCTTGAAGGAATCGATGAGACACACAACGCTGTTGACTCCGTGCAAACAAATTCGAATTCGATCAAACAATCGCCCCCCTCGGGCGCAATTAGCCAAATCGCCGGGCCCGGCCGGCTGGTACAATGCAAAAACTCTGGTCGGCGCGCATCAAACGCGAAAGTCGAAATAATAAACAAATCGGCGCTGGAAGCGGCGGCGATGGCGGCGGCGAGAGCTGGGGGAACATCATCGTGGAGAAGGCCGCGCCGGCGGCATCTGCGTCAATCGCCTTTCATGTTCGACATTTATTTCATTAATACGTTGCATGCATGCGGTAAGTGCGCGTTGTACATGCGTAAAGAGCGCGCGCCTCTCTCGTAATAGCACACTCGGTGCGCGGCCTCGTCGTCGACGGCGTCGTGCCATGCTCCACGTCGATCCAGCCCACCGGACGACTGGCAGGCATATTATGCCGGTCCCCGTGCCGTGCTGCAGGCGCACACATGTGCACATCAAACGAGCACGATACGAAAAATCAAACGATTTGCGATTAAACAACCAGCGCGATTGCATGCAGATCAAACGGAAGCGCGACGTGGCGTCTCACTCTCGCGTGCGCGCTCCCAGAATTGATATGATCACAAATTAAGTTGATGCCTGATTGATACCGGCTTAAAGTAGCCAATTCTGGTAGCTACGTTATTACATTTGATGATTTGAGGGTTTTCTCGTGTTACGAGTTGATGATAGGAAATATCACAAACAAAACAGATCAAAAAGTTTTTCAAACAATTGCACTTTATGAATTTAAAAGTCTGTTTTTAGTTCCGTTAAATTGCTTAACAAAATGGGGATCAAAACCACATATTTCTTACATTCATCAAAGTTAGTATTAAATTTCACAGTAAGATGGAATGAAATCGTTCATAAACTTGAAAATTTTCCTAAAAAAAGTTTCTACAGAAGTTTCATTTTGACGTTTATTTTTAAATTGTTTTGTTGTTTTCTCTGAATACCATGATATAAGCCTACTTAGTATTTTGATTGATATAAATTCTCTATATTAACATATCAGTTGTGATGCATTAAATCACCCAAAATTGTACGCGTCTTTAAAAAAAATCCACAAAACAGAGTAAAATTAAGAGTACTCGTAATACTCTACAGATATTTGCCTGGGTAAAAGCGCGACTAAAGAATATCGAAAATGAATTTGGAAACATGCATGACACAGAAAATCACTGTGAAGTAAGATAATTTCTAATCATGCATTACTTTAGCTTTGTTCGCCCCAAAAAGATCCCGACCGAGGAATTCAAAAATTTCGAAATTCTGCATGGACCAACTTGGAAAGATTTAACGCATCAGCAACGCCCGTTGAAAACGTGCTCTCCCAGCGTCTGGGGTACATTTTCCATGCTGTGTTTAACGTGCATGAAGAACCCCCTAACAATACCAACCGCATGGAGCGGAGAATTCGAACCGAAATTCGTATGAAGCTGAAAGATCTTTCCCGCATCGCTGCCTTTTCTAACGAGTGCACCATGCAGGGAGACGAGGAGCACGCTCGACCGAATAGAGTGAATGAGTGCAGTAATTACCTCCAAAATAGCCTCCTCCTGGCTGCGGTGGCCCAAGAAGTTCGGCATGTGCGTCGTGTTGTACCCGAGGCCTTGGCACATCGGCGCGCTGATCCTTTCGCAACGGGGGTGCGACAAGGCGCAAACATCCCGCACAATGACGGCGAGCAGGCCGAAGATTAGCCCTACCATGCGGCGATGCTGCTGGAGGTGATCCTCTTGTCGGTACCGGGCGAAGAACATTTTCGCTATGGAGGGTATACACACCCGGAGATCGCTTTCGCCCTTCTGCGCTCGGCTTTGTGCTATTCTCTACCCTCGACAACAATTTGTCGGCGTTTTGTTCGGTGCGCGACGCTTTGTGCGGAACTTCAAAAGTTCCTCGACTCGGAATCGTATTACACGTCTGCGAAGGGGCTCGCTGCGATAATGGGCAATAAACCGGCTCTCTGATTAGCCGTGCGCCTTCTTCGTGAGCGCGCGCGCGTCCGATTAGACGCTTAATGAGCGCTGGACGTCGTCGCCGTGGGGCGATGCGCGTCGATGAGCGCTTCTTTCATTGCGGACGCACACGCGAAGACAGACGACACGCCGGTGGTGACAAGCGGCATGCTGGCCGGATGGAGGACGTGCAGAGATTGGGCTGAGCGGCTGAAAGTTGTTGCGGAGCGCGTTTGATGTTATTTTCGGGCGCACTTTGTCGACGAGCGCGCAAACCTGATGATCAAAAGAGTTTATAAATAGCTGCGGTGCGGGCAGTGCGACTTTGAAGCGCGCACGGTTTTCCGGCCGAATGTTGCGCAAACGATACAATTTCGTAAACGGCAGCGCGCAAAACGCTCTTTTTCTGTGCGTTTCCGTGGAGTGCGCGCACTCGCTTCCAGCAGGCGATATTGTTTACGGCGAATGCAATGAAACCAGTCTCGAACTGACAATTATTTATAGTCGGCGAGCGTAGACACTTTTTCTTCGTCGACCTCCTCGCCGAGCGCACATAATTTCCTCGCTGGTACCGCGCGCTTATTCCTCCCAAGTGGACGATGGTCGCATCAACGTCGCTGCGCTCGAACTTCACTTGATAGCGCACCGCGAGCGGATGGATCGTTGACCACACAAACGGCTTCTTGGCGCATCCAATCGGAAAACCACTGGTGATGCGATCACGTCGACGATGACGACGACGACGGCGGAGACGAGCGCGTTTCGACTGAGTCGCATTCGATGTGAGCGGCCGATGCGCACTCAACTCAAGTCACTCGACGAATGAACCAAAGAGCCGCCTGCACGTTCTATGTATGTTGTGCACATCTCTCAGCGCGTTCGAACTTCCACGCCGAGCTGGGGCTTGCTTGCGGTTTGTTGTGTACAGATGGGTACCGCTGATCGGGCCTCTCACTCTCGGCTTCCACGAGCTCGTAGTACCGCAAAAACTAGGTGTCTCGCGAATCTCCAATCTTCTGCACCTCAGCCCTCATCCCATTTCTGTCTTCATTCCACCAGGATAGGTCAAATACAAAGCGATCAACAGTTGCTGGATTCCATCGAGATCTACAAAATATATCGGATTAAATTGAGTTTGGAAGATGCTTGAAGTTGTTGCTCAGCTCAGTATACTTAAGTAGTCAACGTACGAGCATCAAGCAAAGTTCTGCACCGCTCGCACCTGAAGGATCGTGAAGCTGGTGCGAGCAGGATGGGGCGTCATCGAAGCGCGCGTCCGAAGATGCTCTCGGATCAGTCGGCACCGCTCCAACAAGACAGCATCGAAGGAGATCAATCAGATCGCCGCATCGGCGAGCCAGAAGCCGCAAACACCCATTGCATACGCTGAGCGTGTGCAGGAGCAGCCGTAGGCGAAGCCCGAAATTTACGCGCGAAACAATTTGCGCAACAATATGGCATCAAACGCGCGCCGTTATCGGGATCAAATGAGGATTCGCCGCTGATAACGCCGCGATGATTGTTGTCGCGGGATCATCGCTCGGCCGCTCGAATGTGAGTGACACATGCAATAAATGCGGATTACACGTCGAAGTAATCGCCGTCGTCGTCGTCGTCGGCGTTTGTTTTCGCCGGCGCACGGGTAATTGCGATCGAGCGCGCATTCATCCGTCGCTAATTATTAATCGGGCGCACCGCGAAGAACGGCATATTGTCGGCCGCGCTCGGATATCTTTTATTGAGCGCGTACAACATTATCGCTTTTTACTGTGATTTTATATGCCTCGCGGTCCGTTGAGCGCGCGCGCGCGCCCTCGCGCACATTGTGCAACGGTGAGCGGCGTCCTCGTCGGACGCGCCTGCCCCAGCTCCGGCCGCAAGGTGAGCGCGCTCGCATGCACGCTGCCACAGCCATATGAAGAATGCTGGCGTGGAAGATCAAAGAACGCTGCCGCCGCGATTCGCCCGACCGACCGACCGACCGACCGGTCGTCGTCGTCGTCGTCGAGCGCGCGCGCGGCTACCTAGCGATTTACAGCTGTTAATATCAGCCGAAGAGCTCTTGTATCCCGCTCGTGTACATGAGTGGCGGCATTGGTGCCTGCACGCCGAAAATCGTCCATATTCCAGCCGTTGACGGTGCGTGCGTTAATTGCGAATCTATTGTCGGGACCCACCACTCGAATATACAAATTGCACTCTTTGTGGCATACGGGGCAACAATTCGCCAGCATGATGATTAGGATCGGCGGTTCGCTTGGCTTTGAGGCCGAGCCGGCGCCCGCTGCCCTCGTCATTTCCCATTTCCGATTTCCGAGATCGCTCCGGCGTTCTCGTACTAATTATAGATTACAAGATAACAATGGGTCGGCTGGCCGAAAAGGAATCATCATAGCAACAGACGTTTCGTCTCTTTTGAACGTGTTTGTCGTGCCGCTAATATAGGATCCATCATTGGACCAAAATCACCTTCAAAATTGGCAAGTAGAAGGCGAAATAGTGTTGTTAACATCGTTATTAAACACCAAATTTGTAATAGTCAATCACTGAATTCCAGAACTAGTTTTTTGATGTATTTGTTTTCAACCTGAAACAAATATCAAAGATACAACAAGTAATTACTTCAAAGTTTTAAATCTGACTCACAGAAATTCAAGCGATTATATCCATTATTTCCGGTATAAATCAAGTTTCTTGAAGATCATTATTTCCTGGAGTCCTGGGGGAACTTTTGATAGCTAATAATTGACAATACAATCGTCCGGTTATTAACTTCCTATAAGCAAAAAGAATACCAGTCATAATATAAATATCGTAATGTAGAACTTACAATAAAGTAAGTTATCTTCTCGTAATATTTGACACTTAAAGTAAACTTTTGAATTAAATGAACATTACCTTCATGTATTGCTTCAAAACCTCCTATATTGTGATTTTATAACGCTTTCTGCATTCAATTTGTCAGCCCAATAGTGAAATTCTGACTTGTATCATTAACAGCAAGTCTGTGAACTCTCTGATCCTTGAAATCATTGTCACTGTATGCTTCAAACTCAGTTCAAATTGTACTACATTCATTTCTACGGGCTAATAATCTCTTGAGACTTGAGTTTAGTATCTCTGACAAATGCTCAAAAACATCTGCAATTTCCTGTTATTACGCATTAGGACTTCTTCGCATTAAAGGTATCCTTCGAAAAAATTCTCCTGAAATGATGTGTTCCTCTACGACCACTGCGTCAAGAAATCCCATGCTCCGAAGGGAAAAGTGCACTTAACGCAAGTCTGCGCGCGATTCGTCGCGCTGGCATTAGTTCATTACGCAAGTGCCGTTGGTGCGCGCACATTGCGATCTTGCTAGCGGCGGGCGCGAGCATTGTTTCCCATGCACCGTCGAGGATGGCGCGCTCGACTGGGCCGCTGCACAGCAGCCGCCTAATGACTTCGCCGATATTATTACTAAATTACAAACGCACAACACGCCATTGTGTCGCGCCGATCGCGCCGACGATAATTTATTACGCATTCGTGCTTTAATATCGTAATGATCGGGCGCGGATCGCTCGGCGGCGCGGCCGACGAGGAGGAGATCGTGGCCGCCTCGCGCTCCGATTGCACACGCTGGCGTAAATTAGTGCCCGCCATCCATGCACCCAGGCATATACATTGTGCATGCAATCGATGGAAGACTACCGTCGTCGTCGTCGTCGTGGCTGCATCTGCACGGCCCTGCAGGTATGATGCATGCGCTCGCTTGATAATGCATTTATAATTAGAGATTTGGGCGGCGAGTTTTGTGATGCGCTCCGCGTCCCAGCGGCGTCCGATCTACACCAGGTGTTTCCAAAGTTGCATCCAAACGTGAGCCATTCGAAAATTTGAGATGGACGTGCCCGTATTGAGTACACTCGTGTTCGTCTTGGTTTTATGGCTGCTCCGGTTGCACCTTCGTCCAGGTCTATGGGTGGACACATGAGGCGGTGTTACGAAAATTGTTCGGCGAGCGGCATCGAGGTGTTGGTAACTAATGCATCGACTTCTTGTGCGAATGAATTCATCTTCGACGGTGAACGCACCAAGAATTAATTCGAACCGATCATTAGTAGGTACATGGAGTGTCCAAGCACGAGGAGAACACCAAATCTCTAAAATGATATCATAAATAAACTGGTTTCAATTTGTAGCAACTTGTAATTGATTGTCGTGGCTTTTTGCTTTTTGATTTGCAACATGGCGGAGTGAAAAATGCGGAATTGCTATTATATAAGATACCAACCTGAATTTTTGTCAGCTAAAGTGCAAGTTTGACTTGAAAACTCTTTCAAATTGTTGCTCGACAGCGTCCAATGCTTTGCAGCGCTTCTAATTTCAAAGTAATAACTTCACGCATCTGCATCTGCCCCAAAGGTCGGGCCGACGAGAAAATACGAATTTTTAATACGAAGCAACTAATTTATGGTTGCGCGACGTAGCATTAGGGGCCATAAGTGCGCACATGTCGTCCTGTGCGTCTTCATGCCACGCTGATGATAAGTGCGTCGCCGCTTCCCGCTTCGTGGATGCTGCCAGTCTGCAGGTCACAGCGAGTTGGCATGCTCCCATCAGCTTCCATCCACGTCAATGTGCGCGCATCCACAACATCCGTTGCACGTTCCTTCGTCTTCGTATCTACAAAAAAACAAAACAAAAAACTATATGCGGCCGCGATGTGCGCATGAGGCGCTTTATTGCGATATTTCATATAATATGCGCGTGCGTTCGTCGCTCACGCTTGATTATCCTCTCCTTCTCATTTCGTCGCATTCGTTCTGGCTTTTCGGCCGATTAAGCCGCTTGTCGGCGGGTGCGACGAAGAGCGCGCCCCGGCCGAATGCGACGAGAGCGAGGCCAGAAGAAAGTTCCAGCATGGGATGCAGCTCTACGTAGGAGGTTGGGTAATTACAAATTATTAAAGTTTTACACATCGCCATGCCCGCGATGCCGACGTTGCGCGTCCCATACACGACGGCGCGGAACGAATCCAAACCGGTATTCCTCCTCCTCGCGGAGCTAGAGGAGTCGCAGTACGAAGACGGCGGTTTCAACAGCAGCCGAGCAACCAAGGGCCGATTGCTTTCGTTTGGTCCTCCGTAAAAGGCATTTGGTTTCACTCATTATTCCAAAATTTCTAGGACCTTCCAACTTATTCAAATGACCATTGTAAGGTGGTAGAATTCATCTAATTTCCTACAAAATTCAGAAACAACCAGTCAAGGATACTTATTTCATACTTCCTTACCAATTCCATAATTCTGTATTTCATGGAGTCAACGTTAGGCAACTAATTGTACACGAAAACGATGTGTAGATGATTTTCATTTCATTTTGAGTGTACAGCAATATTTTAAGCCCATTCCTTGGAATTCAGAAGATGTTAGATCTAAAACATAATATTTTTAGCATATACTTCATCATTTGTTTGAATTCACAAATCAACTGATATTTTCCATTTACAGCCCACACTGGACAAAACATTAGGCAAATTTCTATACTATATTTCAATACAAACATCCTTAAAGGTTATCTAAACCTTTGCCACGCTTTTCTACTTGTTATATTTTCAGATATCATTTTTCCATGCAGTCTGATGCAGTTGGTAAATCAGAATATAGTTTAATTTCTCTCACCTTCCAATATTTGTTGGTAATTTTCCTAAGAACTTCCAATTGCACAACTCACTCAACGACATTCACTGCAACGATCAAAACTGGACTAAACCATAGGCAATTTTACATACGTTATCGAAACGATCGGCTGATGCAAACTAGATGGCTTCTTCTGCACCAGCATCCACGCTGTAGGCAACTCAAATAACACACGACTTTGATTGCGTTTATAGGAGTCCTTTATTAAGTGTAGTGATACATAAAAGAGATTAATGCTGGTGGCGTCGAAGGGACAAGTCGTACGTAAATAATCGTCGTAATCGGTGTCGGGTCTTCGTGATTACGGTTCTTATGCCAAAATTGATTATATATTCTTGATGAAATCGTTCGCTTGCAAGCGAATCACAATACATGCTATAGAACTAGAGTGAGCGCTTCTTCTTCCTAAAAAAGAAGAAAAACTGACATATTGCTCGCTTTAAATTACGACTAATTATTGGAAAACGTGCAAGGCACTAGTGTAGAATTGGAAGTACGTTGTAATGCCGTCATGGTGAGACAGTACGTATGTGTAGCTGTGGTGTTTTAGTTGAAAGAGAAGAGAAAGAGGTATTTGTGAGGGAAAGCGTTAGAAATTTACTTTTCTTTCTTGTCGGCGCGACCGCCCTTGGTGGTTTGGGCGTCGGTGGCTGGTGCACGAGCCGTATCATCGGTGGTGGCTGCTTGGACGGCTCTGGCGTTCGAGCCATCCTCCTTGTGCAGCAGCTTGTTGAGCTGCTCGCCGCTGAAGTAGAGGCCAACGGCGAGCACCAGGCAGCCGAGGAAGAAGACGATCTTCAACGGCCACGGCAGCACGTGCAGGATGGGGTACACCCACACGTTGGTGGCGCCGTAGATGACGAACAGCCACACCAGATAGGTGAGCATCACCGAGATGAGGATCGTCAAGTTCTTCGATCGCGGCGGATACTTGTAGTTCGTCATCACGAACTCGATGAGCATGAACGCCATGATGTTCGTGTGCATGCAGTGGTTAAGCCAGACGGGAAAGAATGCGTCCATCGCCTTTGGCAGAATGAGCTCCCTGTCAACCAGGTAGATAGCCCAGAAGGTGACGCCGACAAACATGGCTAATGGGTAAGCCAAAGATACCATGATCTAAAAACAAGACAATCAAATCAGTATGCTTGCAGATTGTTGCATTCGCAGTGGCTGAACTGAAGAAAATAGGCAGATGTGTGGTTGCACTCTGCGATGCAATGTCTCACCCTGTTCTGGAGACGCCTGAGGATATGATTCTGGTCGTCTTTCGCTACTAAATCGGCTAACACACATATTGTGAAGAAGATGGTTTGCAACACCTAGTATAGAAAACATCAATTAAAATATGATACACTTTGCAGGCAGATGTGGTGTCTAAGCATAGCAATTAGGAATGCGAATAGCAATGATTGGCTGTGATATGTACACACAGACTGAATGACATGGCAAGTTTGAAAGGGAATTGCAAATTACGTGAGTCAAGGTTATCGCGATGCATATTTTTTTCCTGTTTACACACAACGCGCAGCTTTCCGATTTGGCGATATCACGAGTATGTATAATGAGCACCAAGCCAGAGTTTGTTTAGCAAGTGGGAGCGTTTTGAGGTTATGTCATTCGTGTTCGCGCAAAGTGACTCTCTCGCTCGCCAGCAACAAACCGACGAAAACCAGGTGTAATCAGACGGCGATAACGGTGATAAGCGGCAGGCACTAGACGGTGTAGATGCTGATAAGTGTGCGTATACTAACCACGTCCCAAAATGTAAGATATTTAAATTTGTAGGGCTGAAACCAGGGGTACGCGTCGCTGGCGTTCGTGTCTTTCGGCGGCACAATGTGCACCCAGTCGTAATACAACGTGAAGTTGAAGTGCAGCACGGCGACGAGGCGTAGGAGGAAGCGCAACATTGTCGCACACGTTCAGCGTATCCGGCCGCAAATAGTCCGCACGTCGTCGCGTAGTAAGTTGTAGAGGATGTGCCGTCTACTACACGATCTATCGATTACGCGCGACTACCGAATGGAATGGAAGTTGAACCAGGAGGCCGGGTGCTTGAGGAAGGGCATACACCGACGACGCCGACGACGACAACCGGCAAGAGCGCTACACGTTCACGGCCGCACGAATCTATCTATCTAATTCAGCGGCGATTAGCGCTCTAAAATGCTTGATTATCTCCGGCGTCCGCGCCATTCACCAATGCAACCGACACGAACGGCAGCGCGCGAACTTTTTCGCAATGCGCGCGCGACCCGAACAAAAGCGCGAATCCAATCTGATGGGAAATGTTAGAGTTGGATTGGCAGTTGTTCTGCGGCTGGGTGCTGCGGCGACGCCGACGATGGCATGCCACGCAATCAGCTGGAGGTACGAGACTCGTCGAGGATGATGTTCATGGACGCACCGACGCTGCGAAGAGTTGGGAGCGGTGTGTGGGGAGTTCTCGCACCATCGGACCTGGTGGCTTGTTCTTTTTGCCACCGAAAGCTGCTCTTTTCGACGTGAGTATTGACGAGTTCGCACATGTTGTGCAAGCGCAGCAGATGCAACGCGCGCGCGATTTTCATTTTCACCTACATTCGGCTTGACGAGGCAGGTCAAGTTGTACGATGGGCGCCCCTACACGTCATCACGATATAAGTGAGTGGAAAGGCTCGTACGAAGCGAAATTGGATATGATGCAATAACTGTAATGAATTTTGCGAGTAGAGGCTGCAATCTGCGTTTGCCTGCTTGCCTTCAGCACGATGCATATTCGAATCGTATTCGTTTTTGCGCATACGACCGAAAAAATGACCTTTTTGCAGATGCTTGAAAGCTCTCCAAGGTTTGCGAACTCAATTCGAGGGTGGTGTTATCTGAAATGTAGCTATATCAGAACGTTGCATACCTAAAGAGTACAATAACCCCTTGAAATTTCAAAAATAGATAGGGCTCGAATCTAGGCATCAATGTAGATGTTCAATAATTTGATCAATTTTGCATGAGTTTGATTAAAAACTCATCAGTTTTAGGCCATGTAAAAAGATATTCGTATACAAGAAGAGTTAAATATTGATTTTAGGATGAAGTTGACTGATGATAAACGATCTTAAATTTTTAAGTACTTCCGGTCGAGTTTACTGAACAAACTGATGTGATTTCTCCTCACCAAACAAATCAGTACGCGTTGTGGAGGTTTTTGAAGTAACTGCTTAAATTCAATCACAAATTGCCGATTTATCTAGATAATTTAGGTAACTGTACCGAAAGTAGATGTCTATCTACTTCCGGATATCAAAAATTGAATCCACAAACTGAAGTATAAATTATTCGTGAAATGAATGAATAATTTCGGGAAAATCCCAAAATAGAAGTTATTTTTGTTCATTTCCGATCGAACATGTTTAATATAGAAGAGCTTCTCATTTTATTTTGTATGAAATCAAAAAATGCCGGCTAAAATTTTGAAAAATAAGCGAAAAACAAATTGTACGTTTGAAGTTCATTGCTCTTGTTGCAGCAACATGTTCAAAGTTCGTTTTCAAGTATTTCTGATAGTAATTTACCATACAACAAGGGAATTATGACTTTATAGTATCGTAACTAATATCTGAGGCAGAGCTGAAAGCATTTTTAGTCAAAGGGATCAAATTGAATTCATTTAGCAAATTGATTTTCTGCTACAATTTGCCATCATAGATTCAGAAGCAAATTTTGCTTGTATGTTCCATGTCAGTGCAGACTTCATTGCATTAACTTTCCATGTTGGGAAAATAATTAAAAGGCTTGGAAGTGTGTTACTGCCAATTTCCGATAAATTTGTGAAGCGCATAAATAGAAACTATAGCATTAATAAGCTGCTTGACTGCCACGTCGTCAATGTCAAAGCTAACTACTGAAGACGACTCCACCCTCTTGATTGATATATGCAAGACATCACTGTTGATAGCTCATTAACTTGTCGCTGTCGTCAGGCTAACTGCTCGAATTAATATATTAAAATTTCAGACGACATTAATCGACGAAGACGAGATAATAGAACGAACGAACGGCTGGCAACTTTTTCGCTGACGATTGCCTGCATTGTGGATCACTATCGATTCGGGCGGTTCGCGCAAATTCTCGCAATTACAATGTGCACGCTGAAATGTAATCGCGATTGGCGCGATTACGCTCTCGAGGCAGCGGCACACGTCGAGCGACAGACAGGAAACGAGGAGGCGGCGAACAAAGAGTTTCCGAGATGTTGGATCATCTCTGGGCGGAAGAGGGCGAATGGCAACGCACTTGACGAGGTGAATGCATGCACCGCTTCCGCATCAAGGAGAGGAACTTGTACAAGTTTTCAATTAGGCCGCCAACAGCTTCCGAAGGAGTCGTAATCAACTCTACTTGTAAGCAATTGCTTCGCGAATTTGTCAATGATGTATTATTTCAGTCTTGTTGTTACAGATTACAATTATGCGTGAAATTGAGAAGATGCTTGCTGATATATTTCCATCTAAGAAGCTGATTTACTTAGGGTCTTAATAAGAAATGCCGGGCAAATTGGATATGCTACGAATCATTCCGGTACAGTTGCAAAAATGTGCACATCAATTTATTATGACCAACTCAATATTTGAGTGCTGATGGATCGAAAATAGCGCATCAAATTTGCAGCTTCGAACGGCGGAAATTTATACGTCACATTTCGCCTGCGAAATTGATCGAAAAGTGCCAAGATGTCCATTTAGAATTCGCTTATGGTATCATCTTCAATAATGATATGTGCGATAACAAGTGGTGATTGTTGTCCGGCAAGCAGCGCATTGCAAACGAATTGCAAGTCGTCAGCAAAACGACGTTTTGAATGACAGGTAGCGGGGCCCCATTCGGACGGCGAGTGCAGGCGGAGCGCCCCGCACTCGTATCGCTTATTTCTATCCGCTCGCCTGTCTCATGTTGCGATTCGCATGAACGCGCGGCATCAACGCATTAGTTGCGCGGTCGGAATTAATTATTAGCAATTTTCAGCGTGCCTGTCGTTTAATTAAATATTGAAATGTATGATTGCACTGGGCTGGCACTTGCCATTGGATTCGAGGAATTGCATATGCATATGAATAATAGAAATAATGATAATGCGAGTGATTTCAGCGGTTTCACGGTGATTCCGTATGATACGTTAGGGGGATTAATTAAAGGCGAAATTGGCAGTTTCGTTTGATATTTTTTCTATGGGCTTTGTAATTTTGGTCTTTTGTCTGGATTCTGCTGTCATGAAAACTATGCGGATTTCATAAATCAAATTACACATATCATATCAATTAAAAATTGCTAGGTTCAAAAAGTTGAGAGTTAACATTTTCTAATTAAATTGTTCAGACAGTCAAAATTAGAGCGTAAATGCATATTTTAAAAAGTTTTGTAAGAACAAATCTCAAGTGTCTAGTAATGAAAATTATTGTTTACTAGCATCTGGGAATTTCATTAATGTCAATTAGTGTTGAATCTAATTATTTTTATTTTAAAATTGACATCTACCATTGTGATTTTGCTAAACAAAACGAACACTAAAAATTTTACTTGTACTCCATCAGATACTGCATCAAATACAATTACAATGTGTTATAATTTGACAAGATGACACAAATATTTCACTTTTTGTGATTTGTAATTTTGATATGATAAAACAATTGTTAAAAATAGCAACTGCCGAAATCCGAAGAGATAAAATTCATTCATGTCAAGTAGAATTGCAACGAAAAACTTGTTTATTTCATGTACAAGTATTATCAAGGATATTTATCCGGCTTTCTGTTATCATCTCTCATGTCATGTTTATGCAAATCTTAATCTTTGATTGAAAACAATCATCTTATGTATGTAAAATAGCAACTTTAAATTTTGTAGAATTTATGCGTCAGTTTTGGAACAACTTCATTGTTAAATGTCATCAAATGAATGTGATAACACTATGGGATCAACAATGATTAATCAAACATCCGATGTTAAGCTACTAAGAGAAGTTCGGTGAGTGATGAGCTGAGATGAGCGAACAAATGATTACATTGTGCATTGTTTCAGGTTGTAAATCTCGTCATTCATGAAGGACACAATTTTGGGAAGTCAACTTTCTAAACGTGCGGCATGCAATGACGACAATCATGCATTAATCTTCCGTAAGAATTCGCACGGACCTCCGGACGGATGAAGAGGTCCTATCGACATCGAAACGATCGCGCATTGAAAACAAGCGTGTGTTGATGATAATGGCGGCCGAATGCACAATGCACACATCTCGTTCGACGGCGTTGCCGGGGAGCCGAGCTTATAAACAACAATATTGACGGCTCGATAACCCGACCGCGACCCCGAACTGGGGGACTGATAAAGGGGCGCTTTACCGGAGACAATCGTCGTCGGACAAGTGCCTGGTGATCCATGCAGACCGCCGATGAGACAATGCGCGCACGTATAACGATTTTTCGTGCGGGCAATGAATGCAAGCAAGCGGCCGATGATGATGATGATGATGGCAATCGAAAGCGTTCAATTTTCAATGCCGGATGTCACTTGCAAACGCCACTACAGACTCCGCTGATGAATGACCCCTCGCGCGAGCTGTGGAGGCGGCGCGCAAGATGATGTAAAGAAAGGAGGCTACTTACGAAATTCCAATAGGTGAGGAAACGTAGTCGGGACTCGTAGATGGTGCCCTTCGAGTTGGGTACCAGCTTGGCGAGGTTGTCGCCGGCGAACTCGTAGACGCATGTCGCCAGATAGGTGAGCATGAACGGAACGTGCAGCTTGAGGTTGGACTGCGGCTTGCTCATGATGGCGCCGATGGTGGTGGAGTGGTCTAGCGCGCTGAAGAAGGTGTGTGTGTGTGGCTCGGGGTGCCGCTGGGGTCAGCGGCGGCTCGAAGAATGCGGCGCGACGACGAAGATGGGGGCGCGTGTTCGAGGGGGCGATAACACAGAGCGACTCCGGTCCGGCCTCAAATGGCGGCGAATTGGGCGCGTGGGGCTCCTATAAACGCGTCGCCGGCGTGCTGGTGGCAGCGGCGGCGCTGCGGCTGGTGGTGGCTGGTGGTCGGTGCGATCGCGTTGATGGCGGCGTGCGGTGGTCACATAGAAATGTGCGCGCGCGGTGGGACGGGGCGGTTGGATGTGGTCGCGAATGCGAATGCGAATGTCTTACGGTGACACAAATTGCATTTTTTCGATCGTCGTTCTAGGTTGGGGGCCCTAATCAACTCGAATCTACTAGATGCCGGGTGATGCTCGAAGCATGAGGGTTTTCGGTTTTTTTTTTAGGGGTTTGATTGTTGTTGCGGAGGATGAACGAAGGATTTGGTGCGCGCTGATGGCCGAAGTGAGATGTATGTGGAGGATGCGGCCGAGCCGGAAGGAAATGTGTGAATGAATGAGCTCCGCGTGACGGACGCGCCGCTTGACACTGTCGTCGTCGTCGTCGCCGCGCGCCCGAACAAAACACGCCCGCGGCGCGCGCGAATCGCGTCGTTCGTGGAATGGATGGGAGTGCATAGAACGCCGGCCGTCGCCGCCGCCGCGATTCCTCCGTCCGGCTGGTTGCGATGGCGATGTCGTCGCGCGCGCGAGACGCGATTGTCCCGTTCGCCGACGGAGGCAGGCGGCGGCGGCGGTGGAGGCGGCGGCAGTCGGACCGGGTGCACTCTCTGCACTCCGCCGCCGATGCCGCCGCCGAAGAGCGTCCGCTGCACCGGTTTCTATAGTGATCGCCGGTGGTGAGCTTACCAGCTGAATGAATGGCCAGGCTGCAGACTGCCCAAGAAGGATAACAAAAATCCAGGATAGCCAATATGCTGTATGAATATGCTGAAACCTTCATATACAAGAATAACTTTTCTAATTGCAAAAACCGGCTTCCTAGATTTACATTTACATGCAATTTACCACCATTCATTTTGGACAATGTTTAAGAAGTAATTGAATTGCTTCTTAAGCACTTCTTACAATTAGTTTTTATTCATATTTTTCCACCGGATGCATAACATGTCGGAAATACACGATGATGCATAACAAATTAATCCTTGATATTTGGCAACTGTGCAAAATTCTAGTAACTTTTGAAAAATTATTTCAAAATTGTCGATTGGTATTGTTATTCAGTTGCCAAATACTTCAAGCAAATTATAGATACAAATATGACATTTTAACCCCATTATAACGGTCAAATTTCATTTTAGGAAATAGTCAAATTTGGCTTACAAATTTTTGGAATTTAAGTACAGAAATTATATGGTTCTCGCAAAATATTGAAGACTTACCATGTTGTCAATTTTGTCAACAATCAAGGACATGGAAATCTTAAACTTACCCATACAAGACCGTAGAATACAAATATTTCTTCGTCTGAAGTTTTGGTAAACTTTTGCCAACATTACCACGGGATTTTGGAGGATATCGTCCTTCATATTGTTCTTGAGGGCTTGCAGTATCCTGGAATTGTCGTTCTAAAGAATAGATTTTTGGCAGCGTCAAAAGAAAACTTGCAAATCTAGAGAGTTCTCAGGTCAGTTTAAAAATGCTTGAAGATGGGACATTCAACATACAAACTCTTGCTTTCTAGGGCTCTGGGTCAATCCTGCAGGAACTCGAGGTTATCCAGGTCCATCTATTCATGGTTAGACAAGAAAAATTCCTGCTCATTTCCAATGAAAGTGCGAAAATTACAGTTTCATTATTTTCTTCAAAAATAAGGACCTTGTTGACTCTTTTGTCGTTGAGGTAGGTTCTAGAAAAAATGCACGAAGCTTTATGGATCTTCAGAAGCGATTTCAACTTGGAAATAAACCTCCTATTCGCTTTTTAAACCAGAATCTAAATTCGATACCAAAATATTCTTTCATCAATCGAAAAATTTGCAATAGTTGAAGAGTTATTGTCCTGGATTTTCTGTCAAAAATTTTCTGAAAGATCATTTTTCCGAAGAAAACTGTTATTTATCACAATTGCGAAATTTGGTGGAGTTATATCAACCAAAATAACATTGGCAATTATTTAATTTGAAGATGGCACAATGCAATTTTTATTCTGCTTGAATAACAACTTTTATGCATATTATATAACCAGAAATTTGCGAAAAATTTTGATATAGTCTAGACAAAATTATTTCCTGTCCAAATGGGAGATTTATCTACTGGAATAGTTAAACTTTCACCATAATTTCACGATTTTTTGCAAACACTTAAAAACAAAGTCCATATACATCAATAATCATTAAAAGCAAATTGGATTCATTACTAATTACGTGCGAAATAATTACCGACTGATAATAAGCAGTTGTCAAGAAATTGATTGATTGAAACGAGTCACGAAGAAATTGCAAAAAAACTCGAAAATTATACATACAATTTGTCTTCAAATGCAGATTTAAACAATCTTGTATTAATAGATTACATTAACTTTATTAATAATCTTTAAGAAATGTCTTGTTTGAATATTGAATCGATTGTTGTTGTTTTGTGGTGAATGAATATTCGCGATAACTTGAGAAGTATATAAATAGTTTATGACAGTATTAAACGATACGTGGCAATGACTATATTTGCAATTAACATTGCAAATGTTCATTAGCAGGTGTTGGTGGCATTTTTAAATATGCAGCTCTGAAATATTATGTGTGGTAAAAATTATCATGTGCCAACTGGTTTTCAAGGCGACGTTTGATAAATGCAATGAACTAGAATAAAACGCAAAAATACTCCTAGAAAAATATTCCATTAATAGTAATAAACAATTTATAAAAGAATTATTGATCAAACTACAAAAATTCCCAGTATTTGTAACGGTTTTACCTTCTTGTCAATATCCCCTGATTGTATATTTAGAAACCTCTATCTAATAACATTAAATAAGAGAATATTCTCTCTTACTTAAAGGTAATAAGCAATGAATATTTAAAATGGAGCCCTCAACTCAATAAATAATCACCCTTCCCACGCTTTCCGCCCGGAAACGTCGGTTAAAAATAAAACGCCAAAGAATACTTTTTGCCTCCATTCGGGATCATTATCTACATAGATAGGTACATAATTGGCCAGCAAATGCCGGCGAAAAAAAAATCGCAGACACTGATTAATCCCATCGGCAATCAGTCGTGAATAATTCAGCGCGTTTACGTGATCGATGGGGACAAGTGTATTTGATGTGTGCATTTCCCAGCCGCGCAGACACAAACTCGATGGCTGGTTATGAAACAAGCTGCATTTCCTCGCATTTCCATTCCCGAATCAAGCGCGTCTACCTGGTGCAGACAAAACGCGCGTGCACTATGCGCGGAATTGAATCGGAAGTTGTTGTCGGCGAGGACGTCGACGTCGGCGCCGAAAAGAGCAAAACGAAGAGATCATTTCCCCGCGCAGACAGCGCTTCCGATTCCTATGTGTTATGACTATTGATCTCGACGCTGCTATCGGCTCGAACGGATTAAAAATGCACCAGCAAACGCTAATTATCGTCGAACGAAGGGATATATTTATGTAGTCTGGCGGATGATAGCGTGCCCTCAGCGCTCTCTTGGAGTTTATCAGCGAGCGCTGACTGCACGAGGATAATTACGCGACGAATGCGCTGCCGATTGCGTACATATTGATTGGAAAGGGACGAGAAGGCTATCGGCCGCTATCAGTTTCGGCTTTCAATGCGTTATTTACAACAACATCATGATTGCTTGTCGGAAAGCAATCAACAAGAAATTAATATCTGCATGATTTTATATCATATCTCCTTTCCAGGCGATATCAAGTTATTTAATAGAATACTTCATGCGGTAAGAGTTGCTATTTTCATGTTATACAAATCAATCATTTCATAAATACAAAAATATTAATTTAAAAAAATTTCCAGAAAATAATTTGACATTTCGTGGTGTAAACTATAGGCAACCATGCACACACGTTCGTTAGCGGTTGGCGTGGAAGTAACCTCTAAATTGTGAAATACTTCAAAGCGTGCAAGGACGAAGATTTCTCTCCACAGCCAGTGATTGTGAATTGTGTAATTGTGAAGCAATTAAATCCACATTACAGTGTGACGCAACCATTATCCTTGGCGTGTACAGGTTTTCCTTGCGTTCCACTCGACATCCAGTGCTTGTGGAACAAGTGCTCTTCATCGAGCGAATTTCTGCTGAGTGCTGTTCCACAACTTTGTGCCCCACGTAAGTTGTAGCTGTAAAATTGAGCTTGTACTCTTCGTTTTCATTGTAGGTATGGAAGGTCAGAAGTATTGCAGCGGATAATGATTGTTTTGGAGGCGCTTGAGACAGCAATACACGCCGAATTGGAAATCATTGTAATCGCTGCGCGCTCGTGCCAGCCAGCAGTCCCGCTACGACGACAACAACAACATTACAATAACCAGGTGGCAATAGAAAAAGGTGGTGGAGGTGGTGCTCCCCATCAGCGCGCCGTGTGCAGCACCAGGCGCAACAACAGTTTCATCGGCAATGAGTCATCGACGGCATCGCCTGCTGGACGGCCGCGTTTCTCAAGGCGAACACCGTGGCGAGCCGAATCAAACGTGCACGACGAACGCAGCGAAGCAACCTTCCGCGCCTGTTGTCGCCGCTGGTGCCCATCCGCCTGGGTACGTAGAGCAATTCGGTGAGCATATTTCGAGCGTTAACCCATCCGATCCGCAGGTGAATCTTCGTGCGCCCGGCGAGGAATGCGGGCGGGCGACAGGTCCGCCGAAACCGACGAGGAGGTGCATGCAACGGCGCGGAATTCGGGCGTGCAGATTTCGCGCTGGTCGACGCTGCTGCAGGTCGGCGATTTTCGGCTGGACGAGGCGCGGTCCGCGCGCCGCTGATTCACCACCTGGTGCGTCGCGCCAGCCGGCACGAAGCGCCCGTCCGATCGCCATCGATTGACGCACGTTGCAATCAAGAATCGCCACCGACGACAACGCCGACGACGACGTCGACGCCGACGAGGACGACGAGGAGGACGGCCGTGATCGAGGAAGCAGCCGTCGTTCGCCGCGTGCTCGCATTGCGCGTCGAGCAGCGCGCCGAAACGCACCGCATCGCATCGCCACACGCCGAATTATTCGACTGCGTATTGGAAATCAATCGCGCATTGCAAACGCGCCGGCCAGCGCTGGAAAAACGGCGATCTGCGCCCGCAGTGGAGTGATAAACTTCGCCGCCGACACACAACCGGCTGCGAAACTCTACGCCGATCGATTTCCCGTGCAACGGTAACTTCGCTGCCAATTATCGCCCGCCCCACCGACGCACACGGCGCGCCGCACATTGCACCAGGTGAGTTTACCGCATTCGACGACTACTTGACTGGATTTTCGGCCCGCTTCGTATCTTCGCTCCACGGCGCAGACATTTCAGCCGATTCCGCTTCGATTCGCACGCCGTCTGTACGCGCGCTGATAATTGCACTCGTTATGTATCACTTCCTGCTACGACTTTCTCGTTACACTCTCCGATGCGATCGCAATGCTCTTGTTAACGTTTCGATTTCATGCATGCTGCTTCCAGCAACAAAATGTCAAGCGTAGAAAGGATCACTAATTCTGAGAGTCAAGATACAATGCATAATCGCATCGTTGTGCATGCATCGCAGCCATTCGGAGATCATTCGATCCACGTCCTTCTTCAGTTTGCAGTATCAATTAGCGGGAGTGCGAGCTTATCAACAAAATCGTTGCTAGCAGGCAGATTTTCGCGGAATTCCGTACGCACGCATCTCGGGTGGAATTACGAGTCGGGTGCATTGTAATACAAGACGGCGCAAATAAACAATTGCTTGTTTGCAGACGCATTTATCACCAATTTAGCGACGTCGCTAATATGATCCGTAATTAATTGTCATTGGACAAACAAAAAAGTGCGTTGATGTTGAACCACTCATGTTGTCTGAGGCACTTTATTTATTAATAACGAAGGCATCGTTTTGCGAGATCTTGACGACAGCAATTTCGCGTGCAATTTTATTTCCACACCCACGCGCTCTTGTTTTATTTGGGTGATATTTTTCCGTTATCAGCGCGCGGTGAGTAATTTTGTTTGCTTGATACATGTGCTTGCATTGGGCCAACTTGTATTGACAATCAGTATCTTTCATGATCGTCCATATTTTCGACAAAATTCCAATCGGATGTGGAACTTTCCTATTCAGATTTGTATCCAAAATATGAACATTGTAGACGTTTTTATATTGATTTAATTAGCTTAATTTGACAGTACCAATTCTAAGTTATCTGTGTTTTGGAAATGTTATAGTAATCCGGTTTAAACTTGTGGAATATCAGAAACAAAGGAGGAATAAGGGAACAGGAATAGGAAAATCAGGACGATAAAAGTTAAGAGAGACAATCTTAAATCCGGACTGAATTCCCCAATACAGAATTTTAATCAGAATCTGTAAGGTAAACTCAAATTCAATTGATTTACAATTAAAGGTGCCAAAATTAGTTAACAGAAAAGTTTAAATCTAATGAATTAGATTGACAATTATGATTTTTAGATAATGTTCCTGGAACTTAAGGAATTCATGCTAACACTCTGAGCACATTCATCAATTGATATTGATATTGTTTCTGTGACTAATTCGCCAAAAGTATTAAAAATCACGTCGAATTTTAAGCGGCCATCTGTTTGAATAAGTTCCGAAGCATCGTGCCTGCCAAATAAAACACGACCACATGCGGAAACAAAAGTTGAAAAACATTTACACCTGCTCTGCAAAATATTTTTTAATTATCGTCCGCCGTGATTAATTATATTTGCCTCATCAAAATGTTTGCATTCCGACAACTTGCCGCATTTATCGGTCATGTATTGTGCGCAAATCTCGCGGCCGTATCGAAATCGATCCGAATCATAACGAAATTGCGGAATAGTGTTCATCGATCCCCCGCGCACGGATAGATAGAGGCGAGGTACTCGACGGGCTATTGTGTAATTAATGGCATTATTGCACAACCGGCCATGTGCAAGTTCGGAGCATTTCGATGGCCGATGGTGACGTTTCGAGTGCGCGCTGGAATACTTATGAATTCACGGTTGCGAGCACTCTCTTCCGGAGAACAATCGTGTGCTTTTGGCGTCGTCGGATGAAAATGCTCGCTTCCTCTTTGTTTTTCCGAGTGAATCGCGCCCGTCGCCGCTGCCGGCGTGCTGCGTGACGCGTGACGAATGGCAATTGAATCATGGACAATGGATCCTTTCAATTTTTATGCGCTCATTACGTCCGTACGCCCGCCGGATTGAATGCGTAACGCTGGGCCGCGAGGCGACAAAATTGCGCCCGAGAGCATCTCAATATGCAACATTAATTAGCGCTGATTCGCATCACTTAAGAGCGACTCCTTGGAAGAAGCGAATTCATAGGTTTAACTACCCCCGGTGATATTGTTCATGGCCTGGAATAATATCACTGTTATCTCGCACTCTTCGGGTCTGTTTGAACGCGCTAGAAGCATGAGAGTGTCAGTTGGTCTTGGCATGAGACATTTGCGCGAAAACAATGATTAATGCTACCGCTATTTGTGGCTTTATTGCGCCAAATGTTCCACCATGCTTTGTATAGTAAATAAGTCATTATTTAAATAAACGAACAAATTACGGTGATCCTCTTAGATAAACGCTGATAACGAAGTTTTCATTTGCTTATTTGTATTCGCAATGTTCATATCTTGCTTTCATCCGTTTATGGCATTGTCCTATTAACGTTATTTCGCTTTCAAAAGATAACAGTAGACCTAGCAATGTATTGGACGATAACATGATGCTAATGCGCCAAATAAGAATCAGAAGATGTAACATGAACAATACAAATCTAACATATGGCCTAACACAAATATGTACTTTAGCAGCAAGTTGTTACAAATAGTAATTTATATCTTTTGCTTGTAGAGATGGCCGAATATTTGGAATTCGACTGGAAAACGCGCATGATCTCGCACGAGATGCACATCAGTGATATCAAAGAAGCGCGCAAGAACGCTTCCGACACGCCAACATCAATCGCAGCGCTGCGCTCCTTCGTCCAGGCCGGAAACGACGACCAGCTTAAGAATAACATGCAGCAGGACGACGCAACCTTGCTAAAGTTCCTCTACGCGCGCAAATTCAACGTGCCCGATGCGTACCTCCTCATCCAGAACTACTACTGGTATCGGCGAAAGAATCCCGACCTTTTTGGGCGCTTCGGGCTCGACGCCGAAGACATCCGCAAGGCGCTTGAAAATGTCCTTCCGGGCGTGCTGAATTCGCGCGACCGGAAGGGCCGTGCTGTACTCCTGCTCAGCGCCAACAACTGGGATTGCACGTACACGCTGGCCAGCGTCTACCGAGCCATCTTGTTCGCGCTCGAGGTGCTCATCCGCGACGTGCAGAACCAGGCGAACGGCTTCGTCGTCATCGTCGACTGGACGGAGTTCTCGCTGAAGCAGACGGCGAATCTGAAGCCCTCCGTGCTGAAGCTCATGATTGAGGGCCTGCAGGACTGCTTCCCGGCGCGTTTCAAAGGCATCCACTTCATCGGCCAGCCGTGGTACGTGGAGGCCGCGCTCACCGTCATCAAACCCTTCCTGAAGGATAAAATCAAGGAGCGCATCTACGTGCATGGCAATAATTTGAGCACGTTGCACGATTACCTGCCCAAGGACATTCTGCCGACTGATTTGGGCGGTGACCTCGCCACATACAATCCCGAGACGTGGATTAAACGTGTTGAAGAGCAGAAACTGACACTCTAATGAGTCGTTCGCATAAGACTAATTTAGTCCTAGCAATTTAGATCTGAGAGGGCCTACTTCATTCTAGGGGTGTAGATTATCATATTCGGTACATTAGCGGGAATTCATTATCAAAATGCTTCCAAGTGGTCCTTAATCATGGGATTCTCTCTCAGGCGTGTGTAGTTTCTAATCTTATTTTATCATGAACGTGATAATATCCGTCCATTTTTAAAAGGAAATCGTTGTTACGACTACGAATATTTTTATATTCCAAGTAGCTTTTATATGTAAAAATCTTATTATTTTAAGGATAAGTAAGATGGAATGCAGTGGGATTATTTGGGAGATGATGCATGCAATTTCATTTTATTTTCATTTTCATCATTGTTATAACTATTTATTGGAATACCTCTGCAAATCATTATGCAGATTTAATTAGTTATTCATTTAAGCTTGCTTTCATTTCCTTCTCTAAGAAGGATTTTACATATTTATTTGTATGTATTAAAATACTGGAGTGTTGAATATTCCAGTGATATCGAAAAATCATTGGCATCAATACGTATACCAATGATTTTTAAATGCTGGAGCAATAAGGCATTGTAGATTGAACTTGAATGTAACATTTTGATGATTATTCTGACAATAAAATGATTCATTAGTGAGGCTAATTCAAATACATTATTTATATCGAATAAAAAGTTCAATCTACAAATGATATTTATTTCCATGCAAATCAGCTGATTATTTAATTCTCATAGTGGACGTCATTGTATGCAACCCACAATACAAGCAAGAAATTATGATCGGCGTCCTGTTGTGGTAGGCAACCGCGCATGCATACCTGATGACCTGCAATTTTTGGTTAGGTAAACAAAAGCAGCCGTTTGAAATGCGTGCAATCATCGTTGCAGTGATAAAATTATAACTCCACGTTACCATATCAATGTGATGGTGAGTAGTGGTGCTTGAGCGCAGTCAGTCGGCCCGCGGCGACAGCACACGTAACACACAGCGTTACGAGCCAGATTTGTGAATTGCTTAGTCGCGATAACGTCGTTGCTGGTGCGGTGTGTATTTCTAAGTTCGTGCGCGGAATCCACTCAACGTGTCTCGACATCGCAACGTTCGCATAAACAACAACCAACTTTAGTGTTTACACCAGCGAAGAGACCTCTCTAGCGCGTAAGTTGTGCACCTAAGCTTAGATATAAAATCTGATGGTTAAATTCGTTTCTAGCATCGTCAGGACGAGGACATCATAGGGCTTCGAATATGAGGGAAAAACAACCGGCGAATTTCCGTCAATAGGCTGGAATGTTGGCGTAGCTGCACGTAATTGGGCCACAAGTGCGCCAAACAACAAGCAAGAGCAGGTAGGCTGATAGGAGAAATGAAAACAAATAAACGATTGCTTATCAGGGCGGTACGTCCTGTATGGGCAACTAGGTGGAATCCATTCGGAAGCGCGTGAATATTTCCAACTATTTGTTGCATCTATTATTGTCCTAGAATTGCGGCGCGAAGGCACGTGAGCGATGCGATAATCCCTTGACATAAATCATACACCGGTTATTTGTTTAAGCTCATCGTCAAACTGAACAGTCGTTGAACATTCGAGAAGTTCTGGACGCATTTGAAACTTCCAACGTTGTTCGTTGTGCGTACAGGAAGAGAAATCACTGAACGCTCATTGGCGTTTTATTGCGATCGGAAGCGATATCAAGAAGTTTTCTTTGGTTGGCGTTTATTAACTGTATCCGCATCGCATTGCTGATACAATCGTTTATCGGATACGGCAGCATCTGTTCCATGCGCGACGAGCGAGGCGCAATTATTTTAAACAGATGCAATCAACTCCTCTGATGGGTGTTCATAAATTGTGCCACAATGCCCATCAACCAGAAATCATTGTGTAATACGAACGGTTCGTATATCCAGATTATTTCATCGATGTAAACGCATGTAAATACGTTTCCTACATCGTTTTGCCATGCAGCGTTTCGGCGACGTTTCGTTTATGAACGACGATTGTTGCTAGTTCTTGGCATCATTTAGCAGCTAATTATCTTCGCGGCCGGACTGGTAAAAGTAGGCCTGCACGAGCGAGAATTAAAGGTCGAAAAAAGTGAGACTTGTCCGTGCAGCATATTCGCAACATAAACGCAAAATATGATTGTGCAACGTAACGAATCAACAATATGATTCGACGATGCAATCAGCATACGGTTCAGCGCTGAAATGCGCGAATATGCTGTGGGAATGATGCACGATGTAGGAAACTGGAAAATGAAGGAAATTGTACTTTCACGTTTCGTTTCATGTACTCGTTTAGTGGATTGCATTTTTGTGCGCGTAATTGCGTGCACGAACGAGTATTGTCTCGAGGAGTTTTTGCCTTGCCGATAGCGGACGTCGTTTGTGTTCTCTAATGGATTTGCCATACCGACTCGCACGAAGCGCGCATTTTTCATTGCCAACAATATTCGGCCACTTTCTCATTTTTATATAAGCGGCGCAATTTGCGCGAAACTCGTCTACGAGCCACGAATCTTGGCATCGTATAGTAAGTCACACCGAGAAACACCGAAAATAATTGCCAGTCCAACTTGTTATTGTTTGGCTGTTTGTTTGCCATCAAGAGTTTCCCAAGCCACCAAAACTATGACTATAATAACAAAGCATTCTTTTTGATAGGTCACCCAGCATTTATATTCTCCTAGTTAACATAGAAGTAGAATTCTAGGAGTCTATTGCATTTGCAATGTGCCTTTAGAACATAAGTTTTAAATTGGACTTGATGTTGTATAATTAATAAGGTCAATGTCAGATTTATATATCGTTGTACCTATTTTAGTTTCACCGGGAACGTTTTTGAGAAGAGTAGTGAACTAATAATGTGCATATCATATTCAGGCAGGATTTTGAGAATATGTTTCTCTGTTAATTTCAAAAAGCTTTCTTTCGATTAATTTACTTTTGAGATACAATTAGGATTAATGATTTAAAGATTTTAATTCTAAAAATTACAATAATACCTTTTAGTTCTAGCAAATGTTGGTAAACATACAGTTTTTTCAGTCAATGACAAAAATATCTAAAACTATAAAGTGATATAAATTAATCAGTTCAATTGTAATCACTTCAATGAATCATATTTCGCTTTAATTTACTATTTTCTTGCTTTTTGACTGCATAGAAAAATGTATCACACGTATAAAATCGCCATACTCTGGTTATCAGTATGCTTTCAATGATAAAACACATGCATTTTCAGATTTCAAATCAATAAAGCAATGTATCACCGATAATAACATTAGACAGGTTCAGAATTTCTTACAATTAGTAGCCAAACATTTCGCTTTTAATGAAACAAAGAAAATATTCATTTGCTAATCTGTTTCATTAGTTTTGTTGACATTAGGCAGGAAAATCAATTAAAATTTATGTGTATCCGGAAATTTTAAATTCATTATGTTAGGATTTTTGTCCATTACATATGTCACCAAAAAAGCAATCAAATCTGCGCCTGTTCACATCGTGGGCGCCTCAATGACTTCTTATCAGCATGCCTACGAGTAAACATGGGAAATTAATGAAACAATAAAAATGCAATCGCAGATACATGCCTTCTAATAGACAACGTGAACGAAACCACGAAGCACCAGCCATACTTCTATACCATAAAAAAAAAACAAAGCAAGTTTACATTGTATTATATACTTGGAAAATTATGAACATAATTCACGCGCGGCTGCTTTTCGGTTGCGGCCGCATGCATTTTGAGTTCAACGCCGCGTGGAGACTCGAACTCCACGACGTGGATTCGCATCGTCCGCGTTGACGACGGTGATGGCTGCCAGTGGACGTAGAAGACATGCAATGTCTTGTGTTTCCACGTGACAGCATTCAGCTCGTCGAAGACGACCTGCACGACGTGCACTATATTAATGCCATGATTGTTTTAGGTGCTGCCCTTTGAAGATGACGGAGGCGGTGAAACCATCCTCGCGCATTCCGGTGGCGTCGCCGCAGGTGCTGCGGCGATCATGGAGTATGCGGCTGCGCGGCGAACGAAACGCGCCGCCGATGCGCGCCGACGGCATCCCGTTCTTCGCTGGCGACGAGCCCGACACGTCGTTGTCGACGACGACGCCGCCGCCGCCGCCGCCGCTTCACCGCCAGCGATCGTTCCAGACGGCGCCGCTCAGTTCGCGGCCGGCGAGAGCCGACGACGGCGGCACCACGACTGGCACGAGGAGGAACGGCGGGCCGATGGGGGCGCACACCCCAGGCGGCCCCACGAGCCGCACACGCAGCTTGGTAAGTGCCCGCCGGCCGAGCCCACATGCATTCATCCACCGCCGACGTGCACTCGCCGTGCACTCCAGCCCCCAGCTGCCGCGCGCCCGTATCGATCCATCGCGCGCACCGCCGACACTACCCGCGCAGCGCTGCATTTCCGTGTCCGCGTGGAAGTCGTCGACGTGCGCGCCTCCTTGGACGCGCGAAGATGGTAAGCTGCACGTGAGCGACGCCGCGCTCGACGACGAAGTGCTCGCAATTAATCTCATTACACCGACCCGGCGGATTCTCGTATCCGACGACGTCGTGCGCGTCGCAATTGCGGAAACGTGCGGCGACACGATCGACGGCCGCCGCGAAGACGTGGAAATTCAATTTAGATCGGCGATGTGTGTATCGATGCGCTTCCTGCTCGCTGCGTGCGGCCACCGAGACACCTGACGATTGGCCGTCGGAAAATAGGTCAGGCAAACGATTTTCCGCCGTCGACGGGGCGACGCCGATGGCTGGAAGTCGCCCGCATCGTTATTTCGCCGCCGCTGGCATCATGCATAATTGAGTGACACAAGTGCACAAAGACATCCGATTCACGTCGATTTGCGCGCTCCCATGCACCGCATTTCCGCAAGCACGCTGCGCCGAATGGGACGTTCTTAGGTAATTCGTAATTGCCAATGTTGGTTGCATTCGAGACGCCTGCCGCTTCTGTAGTTGATGTAACGCGTCGTCGCCGCCGCCGCCGGACAAAAATGAAACGAGAGAAAATTACGCGCGTCGGAATTTCCGGCTTTCTCTAACGCACCAGCTCATTAATTCCATCAAACATTGTGATACATTATACAATATGATTATCTCTTGCGTTTCGCATTCGTATGCCGACAACATCCAGCATTTTGCATGCGACTTCGCACGACAGAATATCGTAATTAGTAACAAAAACAAAAACGAGCGCATTCAATTACAGTTCCTATAATTATGTTTTGCTTCCGAAACGCAACATGATGAACAGCTCGCGTAGAAAGCCTCCAACTCTTCATATTTTGTAATTGCCTGTCGCAATAACTCATTAATTAAGTAAGCAATCATATGAAAATATTACTGCCAAGTTTACGTAACTATTGCAGCTCACTAATTAATTGGAATTGAAGAGTCAGTGCATGCTGTGTCTGTGTAATTGATTGTCGAGAATTGGAGTGCTTTTTACGACCGATACCAATACGTAACGACCATAAACCTGTAATTGCTGCGCTCACAATTTCCCCAGAAATGTTTGATAGGCTCGCGTCCGAATTTAACGGTTGAATGTCACCAGTTTATTTCCCCGTGCAACTTTTGATGTTTATCACCGGGAAGTATATCATTTCTAGGC
This sequence comes from Aleochara sp. GC000083, assembly GCA_030264555.1. NCBI lineage: Eukaryota > Metazoa > Arthropoda > Insecta > Coleoptera > Staphylinidae > Aleochara > Aleochara sp. GC000083. The sequence continues at coordinate 94,051 of JARJDZ010003316.1, forward strand.
GGATAGTAATTTACCAATGTTTCCATGAACATGTTTCAAAGGCACCTCAAATACTCGGTTGTATTTTCTACATCGCTTCGTGGCTTAAGATGCAATTAACTTATTAGTAACAAATTAATAGCTCTCTGAAACGGTATACACTTTGTTATAGTTATCTTCCGGGAAATATGCGATTTTTGTTCTTAACAACGGATGATTGAAATTATTTATAGCCCCTATTAACTGCATCATTGCAATCATATCGCGTTTATAAGCCATAAAGTATTACAATGTTTGGTGGTTCATTTTTGAAAACAATGGAAAAGTTGTTTGGTTCGTTTTAAGTACACTTCGTTCATGGGAGAATACAAATGCGGAATTTCTGCAGGTTTCTAGGACAAGGACAACAAGGCCATGGAAAATAACGCGAAAGAATCAGCGATATTCTTCATTAATTAGAGCCGATGCATTATCATTTGTCATTTACGAATTACGAGAAGCGCGAGAAACGCGAATCGCTGAACGCAAAGTGGAACAAACAAAAAGGAAAAGTCGATATCGTCGTGTCCTTGAGCGTCGCCGTGAACTATTCCACATTTCGAATTAAAATTGCCTGTTTTGCTGCCTTAAACCTGACAAATTTCAAGTGTCATGCCTAAATTACACATACCAACGATACAATGAACGTGGCGAAGTAGAGTTGGCACGACATTTTTATTCATTCCGCATAATCAAGCCGAACGCTTATCTGTTGTCGTGATTGCCCAATGCCGAAACGTTTCAATGCTTCATTTAATTCATTTCCGATGAAATACGGCTGCAGACAGATCAAAAGATGTAGGTTTTTTCATTGTCGAAAAATGCGCACTTTGGTTGGCATGCAAAAAATCAGTTGCGCACTCGAGTGACAATTAGACAAGAATTTCGGTGCTCGGGCAATGGATACACAGCAATTACAGAAAATGATAGAGTAATTCCAAGCGCTGAAATGTGTTTGTTGCGCCTCGCGGTAGTATTTTAATATTATTTATAGCATCACACGGCGTTTTTGCGCTCTCCTTCTTCTTGTACACTTGACGGGCAATTGTTTACTCCGCAGCGTACACGCAATAAGTTCGTAAGCCGACCGCACACCGTAATTTAAATTACCCGTACCTAGTTATTTCGTTAGACGTGTAACTACAGACGGAACGTATCAAGCCGACAATTCAATGGAACGATGAGTTTCGCTTCGAATCTCGCATCGCGAGCGGGACTCGGAAGACGTCTCCGAAGAAGCGAGTTCACCAGCGCGCCCATCGATGTTCGGCGCGAGTGCAAGCTGTGCGGGATGTAGTACTGATTGTGTCGCTTGTCGTTTGCAGAGCCTGAACCTGAGCAACACGACGTCGGCGCGCCTCACGCTGCCGCCGCCGACGACGGCGAGCGCCGTGTCGTCGCCGCGCACGCCGCCGACGTCGCCCTCCGAGTACAGCAGGTCGCAGCAGCGGTCGCGCGCCACCGACTGGGATGCGGAGAGCATCACCAGCGGGATCAGCGGCGTGAGCGGCCTCAGCCTGGCGTCATCGAGCTGCGACCACGCGAGCGTCGCCCGCAACGGCACGACCTTCTCCGGCCGGAGCATGAAGTACGTGTTCCACTGCAGCCAGCACGCCGGCCAAACCGGCGAGGACTACCTGACGCCGACGCAGCGCGCCCAGCGCCAGGTGCGCCGCCTCAAGACGCTGCTGCAGCAGGCGCAGAAGGACCTCGACAGCCGCGACAGCGACATCGTCAAGCTGACGAAGGAGGTCGTCGAGCTGCGCCTGTACAAGGCGGCGCTCAGCTCGCCCGAGGAGCGCTCCAACTCGAGCGACGCCATCACCGTAAAGGAGAACCAGGCGGACGAGCTGAGCGCGGAGACGCCCGACGGCGGCGGGCACGCGCATCCTGGTGAGATGACCGAGATGACCAGCTCCTATACGGACTCCGGTCACTACGACGACTACACCAACTCCTCGGTGCACTCCAAGGATTCCGTCTTGTGCGAAGAGCTTAACGGAACGGTAAGCATCCCCCAAGTGGCCGTCAACACAACGAAACCGCTAATGATATTTTTATAGCCTTTCAAGAAAACGAGACAGGAGATGATGGTGGACAAGAGCACCGCGGCGAATATGCTGCTGCGGGACCTGGAGTGCGAGCACCAGGAGTTGATGTCCGAGTACGAGAAGCGCATCCAGAACTTGGTCAAAGCGCATGAGACTGAAAGCCACGAAATGCGCCAAAAGCATAACGACAAGGTGGAGGAATTGCTACAGCGGATCGCTGAAATTAACAAAAAGTAAGTCCTCTCACAAAACTTATTCTCAAGTTAAATAGGCACAACCCCAATAAACGTGATTTCCTTGTAGGTATTGGGAACTTGTACCCGAATTCGAAAATGCCAAAGAACGCATCCACGAACTGGAGACGCAATTGGAGGACGCGCTGAGAAAGCTCGAAGAGCAGGAAGATAAGCACAAGAAGGCTTATCTGCAAATGTACGCTCAGGGAAAGGAGGCGGAGCGCCAGGAGCATGAAAACAAGGTAAACAGCATGCAAAACTTTATAACGTACCATCTATACAATGTTAACGAGTGGTATTTTAGGTCATGGATATAGCGCACTCTGTGCCCTCACGAATATCGGTGCCGGAATTGCTGCAGCAGCTGCAGGTGACGCAAGCGGAGCTGGAGAACATCCGCGTAAGTAGCACCAACTTCTTGATGCGTGTATAGCCACCGAATTCGTACTCTGTGTGTGCGTGTGCGTGCTAGCACACATCTGCTTAATCAATCCGAATGAGAACTTCGCAAATTCGATGCGTGTGTTGTGTGCGAAATCAGTCATCTCGATCCGCTGATTGATTTCCCCCCATATCTTGATGTGTTCTCTAAGTGTGGGCGGCGGCGTTTGTGTTGCACGTCGTTTCCGTCGTATGCATTCTGCACATGCATACGTCGCTTTTCCGCATCGAAGCAAAAAAGAAACAGCGCCAATACGCGCTAATACTATCCGCAAACTGACACGCAAATAACTTGTACGATATGCTCGCAGGCGACGCTGTTTTGACCATATGTGACTAATACCATTTTGTAGGACGTAGATTACGCGTCTACTTCTTCATCATGCTCATCATCTAACAGCTTGCAACCACTGCTCAGTGCAAAAGAGGCTGTGACTTTATGGGTGTTAGGTGCCAGGAAGGTAAAGTCCCCCTATTCGTACCAACAATATTCCAGCAATAATAGTAACGCAAAGACAAGCGGCCGTGACCTTTATTTCAGTTGCACCATAGTTTTCGCACGATTTTCGCTCACATCTTCTTTCTTACGCTCTTAAGTATTCAAACTAATCAATGATTGACAATGGATTGCTTTGTTGTACAATTGTTTTCGCTGAGTCTTTGTCCTATCTGTTTTGATTTTAGTGCATGCGCAGCTTTACAATTATAAGGTCGTTATTATAGTTTGCTTGATTTTTCAAATTCGGCGTGCGCGAATAATTTCAACTGTGTGGCATTTTCAGGCAATGTACAAGCAAGTGATGGAGGCAAAGAACAAGAAGATCGATCCGGAAATCACACTGCAGTTCCTCAAGTCGGCGATTTACTACTTTCTCACCGACAAGGAAAACAGCCAGGGACACTTGCGAGCGATCCAGAGTATTCTCGGATTCACACCCAGCGAGATCAGCAGCATCGAAAAGGCGCGTGCAACCTAAAGTTTTGGGCGCACGCGGACTTTTTAGTCGAATTGCATTTCTTTTTTCCGTAGGACATTTCGTACTGGACACTCACACCACTCTTGCCATCATTCAGCTGGCATCACGAATCACTCTGATGTGTTGCACTGATTGATGTGCTGTTAGGTATTTTACAGAGATATATATTTATATCTCGGATATTATAAGTATGCCAGTTGGTGATATGAAGCGCGCTCGACACATGCAGACGATGGTAACATTCACGCAGAAATTACAACTCTGATCGAATTTGAAATTCGGGTACAATCAAAATTTTTCATAGAATAGACAATAAACTAAAGGCAAGAGATTCAGGACTGTCGACGCGCGCTCGCCACTGTTGCATTTCGTTGTTGTTATTCATTTAGTCCGTTGTTGATGACTATAACGTGATTGAGATAGTTAACTGAAATTCGATTATCGTCGAATGAGGTAATCATTGCGATGAGACCTTCGGAAATTGCATTAGTATTGTTTGCTTTAGTGAGAGGTACATAATTCTGTTTGACTGTGACAATTGTTTTACTGCAGATTTAGGGTACATTTCTTGTGCTTTTGGTGACACCAGAAGCGGTGAATTGAACGAAGTGATATTGAGGATAGAACGAGATGATAAAGGCCTTTAAAATCTGTCCGATTCGATATAGTTGCGTTTAGCATATTAGACCTGCGAGAGCTGTCTATTTTCAGAAAAGGTTCTTTTTGCTGTGAACATTCGTAATGATATAATTAGCCAAATATCGAGCTTTCGTCCACGTACACACCGCAAAACCGTCGCATTACCTGCAAATGATACGCGAATTGTATAATTGACGATTAAATTCTTGCTACACTAAAATATCGTTTTAATTGCGCGATGATTAGATGTTATCGTTTTGGGCGAACGGCTTGTGACAAAGTTAACTTACGTCTACGTACGAATTGATACTATGATATGTAGACTAGATGATACAAATCACAATATATACAAAGAACTAGTGAATTATATAAAGATGTATACACATAGAGATATATTTAATTACTCGAGTCTAAGTTTAAATGATTCGTTCAGAGACATATAATTTAGATTAATTCCGGTATAATTTAAAAGATTCTTTAATATTCAGAGTAATACGGGATAACTCGAGTAGCTGGCGCCTTCCTGTATGAAATGGCGAATTATGATAGAACTAAGCTAAGTAATTTGGTCGGAATCGTGCAATAACTGTAAAATATCAGAGACGAAAAGAACATTTTCGGAGATTTATAATATGCAAGTGATGTAAATGTATTTCGAACACTACGCGGTAATGTAAATGTTTATACATGGGATTTATGTAGCACTTTCTTACTAGTTTAGCCACGAAATTTACATGGTACTTGTTAATCATAAGTTCAAATATTTAATTTCGACTTTTAAGCGACATTGAGGTGATTGAATTTGTTGTTGAGTGAGGACACTAGTTTTTTTATCGATTACGTGCAACAAAGATTAAAATTACCGCATACACTCTCACTTTCCTGATTGTTTTCGCCCCTAATAATCGGCTTGAGTAAAAATTGGCAAAGGTGGTTATTGGTTCCAATTAACAGCAACATTCTAAACTCTGATATAAAATATATTTTCATCTCATAGTAAAAACAATTGAAATGCTTGATGGCACATTATGATTAGTATCTATTCACCGATGTATTTTGGAGCACGCTTCTCTTTGAACGCCTTTAAGCCCTCAACGCGATCCTTCGTAGGGACAATTTGAGCATAGTAAGATTCTTCAAACTTCAAAGCTGACTTCAAGTCAACTTCAAGTCCTTGATTGATGGCAGCTTTGGCCATTTTCAATGCAAATGGACCATTGTACAGCATCTCTCTGGCAATTTCCAATGACTTTTGTAGAGCAGCATCTCCTTTCTCATTCTGTTCCACAGAATGATTTACAATACCCATCTCTTTGGCTTCATTCCCATCAAATATTCTTGCTGTATAGATAAGTTCCCTGGCTACTGCTGGATTTATCAATCTTGGCAGCCTTTGTGAACCACCAGCACCAGGAATAATGGCCAATTTGGTTTCAACAAGTCCCATTTTGGCCACAGAAGCAGCCACTCTGATATCACAAGCCAGTGCTAATTCCAGACCACCTCCTAAAAAAGTAGACTTATTACAATTATGAAATTCATTCTCCATTTCTTCATACCAAATGCTAGGCCATCAATTGCAGCAATAACTGGAACAGGTAGCTCATAGAACTTATTCATCATAGACCTTAGTGAAGAGACAAATGTGGATACTTGTTGTTGAGGCATGTTTGCACGTTCCTTGAGATCTGCTCCTATAATTAGAAAATGTACCAGAAGCATTAAGCATATTGTCATTATACCTGAACAGAACATGCCAGATGCTGCACTTGTTACAACAAGAACTCTTACAGAATTATCATGTGCGATATGATCCAGTGCATGGTGTAGCTTTTCAACAAGGCTCACACTAAATGCGTTTCGAGCTTGCGGCCGATTAAGCCCCAGTATGTTTATACCCGTATCATTGCCATCCAACGTCTTCAACAATAACTCATTTGCATTTGTGCTTTCATTACTTACAACTTGGGAATACTTTTTTAAAAACTCATTTATTACAACTCTCTGGCAATTTACATTACTTCGCAAACTATTTAATAATACGGACATTATAACAGCGTTAGTAATTCAACAGGTCAATAATGCCACACTTTCAGTGCAAGGACAAAGTTTGCTTTGATTTAATTAGATAACTATAGAATCGTTGTTATTTTGTTAACTCTGCTCCAATGACGTCACTAACCTAGAAAGTAAAACCGGTGCGTGGAGTAAAAATTGACTTTACTCCCTTCACAGTATTTTGGTAAATTCAAATGTATTTTAATCGTAAACTGATTTAGGGATTTACAAATTACACACAATTATTGCAATTAATACTTTAAAATAAAAGTTGAAAAAGTAGTACTTGGAGGGAGAAATGAAAAGACGCATGCGTGCATCACAGTTGCCATGGAAACGATGAAATGTTCCATGTAAACATAATTACAATTATTTTGCAACGCATCTTCGCTTTCCAGAAGTATTCCTTTAATTGCAATTATAATATCGTCAAAGTGCATTCCCACGATGCAGAGTTTTCTTTCAAACGCATCCATCGTTAACGACGTTTCCCAAAATTACAGGTACAGTGGCTCATGTAACTTTGTGAAGCAAGTGCTACCCTACGCGATGGCAACATTATTGTACAATCGTTGCGAATTCAACCCATCTTATATGAAGAAGATGTATATCCAGAATACTTGTTATGTTGGAATTCGTTCCATTGTCCCTATGGATCACTGCTTATTCCCACTTCTCGCTTCAACAACTCTGATACAAGAGCTAATTGGGAATAAATGCGTAAGTTTGTGTAACCATCCACATTACAATCATGTTAACCTACTTGATTTCAGCTGAAAAAAGTGTACCTGATAATCCAGTCCAACAAGGAAGAAAGCGATAGAGAAGTGTACACTTTTACTTTAGTATATAACACCTCAGAAGACGATAGGTATGTTTATAAATGTAATCATTATAGGCAATAATAACACAACAATTATTACAGTGCAGAGTATGCTAGTGGTTTAGCATTTGCCGCAAGTGCTTTTTTCGGAACCATCAATCAATTAAAGGCGACGAAAAAGCATGCTGAAGAGGATGTCAAGCTTTCATTCTATTGGAGTTTAAGCGCTGGTAAGAAAAACGTCCTATTTTCATGAGATAGACGAGCAGGAATTTATAAGGACGTGTAAACTTGCAGATACTCCTCGTGAATTGGCTAATTGCTTTCAAGATGTTCAGCCGCTTGAAGACCTGCAACCGGGTCATAATGTTTCCGCCAGTTTCATTACAAATTATCATTACATTCAGTTTTCAACAGAGATACATTCCAATCAGATCAATACGCCAGAAAAGAAATACGAATCCAAAATAGCTGAGACTGCCAAACCCAAAACAGAACAGATAAGAAACAAAGCCAACGGACAGAAATCAAAGGAAGCGCTGCTAGAAGCTGGTGCTCGAGCAAATAAGCAAATTCCTTTAGCGAATCACTCTGCCAATGATCCAAATGTTGCTCGAAAACGCACTTTTAAAGATGCACAATTTGAAGCGCAATCTAGAAATGTACTTGCAGATAAAACCAATAGTGGTACTAAAAAGTACAAATCAGAGGACCTTGATGAATCTAAACTGGACGAAAGAGCCAGAAGTTCATCCAATATATCGGTAGAATCGAGTCTATTCGAATGCGAACCCCCAATTGTAATAACTTCTGGTATTCATGCTGGTAAGATTAAATTCTATCTTTAATTCATTTTTGTAGTTATGCGTTCCATTTATAACATAAATAGAAAGCATAAAAATGCAGCTCTATTATTTTGAAGAATGTTTGAATTATTTCGTTAAAAGTTTGTTAGTTAAACTAGTTTCAATTCATGTACTCCTATTTAATGTTATGCTATTCAGTGCCAAATATAAAATTAAATGTTTGTAAAATTTAAAATATGCTTGGCTTTTTGTAGATCTGACTACATTACAAAATTTTCACGCTTGGAGATATTGATGCAGAAAAGGGCATTGAAGCTCCAAGTAATTGTGTAAATTCATTATTATTTTTTAATTGACTATAATAATCAAGTCGGCTGGAGATGTATTTATTTCAATAGTAGTCGGCTAAAATAATTATAGCTCCTAGATCCAGAAATGTATATGTTTAATAACATCATCTACATCATGAATTGGATATGGGTAATGTAAAGAAAATTAATTAACTAATTAATTTAAAAGAACATTTTGTCCGCCCAGTAACTAACAGTTAGTAAACAAATAGGTTGGCAGTACTGAAGCAGAATTCCCTAGATGTAGATGTCTCCACTTGTTGTTTCTGAGCGCGGGAAAAGAGTTGTGCTGCATGGTGCAGGTTCAAGACGTTCGGGAATGTTCTCACAAAAGAATCTTTGTTGTTCTGTTGCCCTGCGCTGGTGAGTTGGATGTTCTGTAGTTAGTGCCGAATTAAAGGGAGTTGTGTGTCCCCTGGTTGTGTGTCCCCTGGTTGTGTGTTAAATCTGCTTGTACGAATTGAACATATTTAAGAGCTGCGTGTTGATTCACGTGCTGTTTCAAAGTTAAAATAGTTGCATTTTTTGTTCGTGCAAATGCCTCAAGAAATCGCGATTCAGAAAAATGGAGTGGCAGATAACGATAAGTTACGTCCCTTTAAAACGAAAAACACCACGAATCAAAATGAAAGGCAACAACAAAAATCGAAAGCTTTGGAGGCAATCAGTCGTTATTTAAGTATCAGTGAAAAGTATACAAAATTGTGGCAAAACAAGCTGAACAAATTGAACACTAAAGAAGATGCCAATGTTACTGTACCTAATTTCAATGGTCAACTTCGAGATTACCAACAGGTTGGTGTGAAATGGTTGGAGGTAAGTCAAACATGCCAATTTACATGACATCCATTTCATTGTGCAATTTCTTTTAGACTTTGTATTTGAGTGGAATCAATGGCATATTAGCTGATGAAATGGGTCTGGGCAAGACTGTTCAAGTCATTGCTTTTCTCTGCAAACTGCTGGCTCAAGGAATTGATGACATGCATATCATTGTCGTACCTTTATCAACAATGTCTCAATGGACTTCCGAGTTTAAGAGGTTTGCCCCTGTTTTCCCAGTAATCACCTATCATGGGTACAAGAATGAAAAGATTGAATTACAACAACAGATTATTCATATGTCAAGGACAAAAAAGGGAGAAATTAAACCCATTGTTATAGTACCTCCCCATACACTGAAGAGAGATCTCAAATTTTTTTGTGGCTTCAATTATGGATTTATAATCATTGATGAGGGTCATAAAATCAAAAATCATAATGCAGGAGTATCTCAGTAAGTATAACAATTACAAAATTAATGGTAGCAATTCTTAAACTAATTGTTACAGGGCTGTGCGCCAATTACGCTGCAGCAACAAATTGCTTTTGACTGGCACTCCATTGCAAAATAATCTATACGAATTATGGTCACTGCTCAACTTTTTAATGCCGTCCATCTTTCACAACATGGAGACTTTCGACTCGCTGCTGCAAACCGATGATCTTGCGAATGAGAATCTGGCCAATTCGAATTCCGAGGAAAATTCGACCATTTTGGACACGATTCAACGTGTGCTGCAGCCATTCATGCTTCGGCGTCTGAAAGCGAACGTGCTGAACGAGATTCTGCCGAAAAAAGAGGTTCTCGTCTACTGCAACATGTCTCGCACTCAGTTGGAACTGTACCAGGAGGGTTTGCAACAACATCTCAATGGCAGCGCATTGAAAGAGGAGGAGATGCGTTATTTGGAGCGGTCCGAGCGACGCAATAAACGGCCACGCATGGAAGAACCCAAGCGTGTGGCCGTTTCAGCCAATCCGATAATGTACTTTCGGAAAGTCGCCTGCCACCCGTTGCTGCTGAATACGCAAGAAATGTTGTATGTGCTCCCAAATGACGAGCGACTTGTGACTGAATGTGGTAAAATGCAAGTGCTCGATCAAATGTTGGAGCGCCTCATTCCAGCCGGCCACAAAGTACTCATATTTAGCACGTTCGCGATCATGCTTGATCTGCTGGAAGATCTAATGGACATGCGGGGATATCAGTATGAACGACTCGATGGAACCCGATCTCTGGACGTGCGCACCTCGAGCATAAGTCGCTTCAATTCGAATACAGAAGTGCAGGTCTTCCTCATCACGACAAGAGCGGGTGGTCTGGGATTGAATTTAACTGCAGCCGATACTGTGATCTTTTACGATCGGGATTGGGTAAGCAATAATTCGCTGATTCTTCTGAGCCTCTCATTGTTGTGTGTATCTTTGTATTTCAGAATCCACACGCTGATTTGCAGGCGCAAGCTCGTTGCCACCGCATCGGACAGAACAAACCCGTGATGGTCTACACGCTCATCAGCACGAACACCATCGACGAATACATTCTCACATGTAGCGACGTTAAATTGCGCCTCGAAAAAGCGATTATCCACGAAGAGTCGCAGAAAGTGAAAAAGCACGAGCAAACCAAGAACGAACGCTATCAGGAATTATTGGAGCTCATTGCTGAAAAGCATAATAAAGTGGCTGTAAATTCCAATGCATTGAAGCTTACGAAGGAGGTTCTGGATAATCTACTGGATAGATCTGAATTGGAGGCTCAAATGCAGAGCCGTAAATCTCCGTCTAATGCATGCGAAGAGTGATACAGAATGTACTAATATCGTTGAGTTGAGTTCCACATTCAATGCCATTTTTTTTATTCATTTTAAGCAGTAGCGGCATGAATGGACATTATTTATTTTGACAAATGTTGCCTATCTTATAGTGCTGTTTTTTTATATTAATAATAATAATCATTGCCATGATAGATGAATTTTGCATGCCAGTTAAAAAGTATTTTTTGTTTCAAAATGAGCTGAGTATGAAGAGAGAAATGCCCGTCCATGAAATTCCTTACAACCCTACCAACTACTCGGGCGAATTGGACTTCAGACTGACTGACTTCTGTGGTGGTGGGTTATCTTTATGTAATTTTTCAACAAAAAAAAAATAATTTTATAATTTGAATTTGGGTATAGGACGAAGCAGCTAACCGCGCGAGAACAAATCTGGCGCTGCAATCGAGGGGTGAAAATCTGTATGTGGAGGTTGCATGGCCTATCTTCACAATGTAAAAGTTAAATGAGGCCTCCCAATCAATTTGTGCGATTGAAACGCATGCGCAGAAACCAAATACTCACATTTCGGCGCATCCAGAGCCCGACTAAGGCCGGCCAGAAAAATGCTTCAATGTGAATCGGCTGCGAATTTGCACTTCTAACTACACACCTGTAGACTTTGTCGGCCATGTTTCTTTTTTTGGCTAACAGTTTGTAACCATCCACATATCACTTCTTACCTTGACCGAAACCTGATTCTGTGTTTTGATTTGCACTTAATAATTTAATTCCAGAAAATTGATGTTCTGTTGAACTCTTCACAAAAAGTTGGAGGAACTGGAAGCAACCCCCACTGCATTGTGTGTGTATACCTATAAATGCAGGTGTATGAACATGACATGAAAGTAACAACCAATAGTGCGAGCCCTTGCAATGTGTTGTGTATTGTTGTATCAGTGCTATGGCCTTCCCTACAAATCAGAAGAACTACAGCAGCAATTGACTTCTAGAAAATAGAATAGTGGATGCTCCTGCATTAGCTTCTTGTGGTATTGTATTAATAAATCATTCCTATAAATTCCCATTGTTTTAGAATATACAATTGTATATCTTTTCTACAGGGTAAAAGAATTCAAGCAGCAATTAAGATTTGGAAACTAGTTGTTTAATGCAGCAGTATCTTATGGTATTGTATAATCAATTTAATCATTAAATACAATCAATATTCAAATATTGATTTATTGTTCTTGGATTAGAATAAATAAGTTTTGTTAGGATCTCTAGTAGTTAATGTAATGTAATCATTTTTCTCGTTTTAGAACCTTATGCTGAGGATTTGGAGTCAGGCACTTGTGAATCCAGGGAATTGCATTTGCAGTGATCACCGTCGCCGTCAAGATTTAAGTCCGCTATACGCCGGGGGCCTTATTATGCAAGAGATAAGTAAGGAGGAGGGTTCAAGGAGTAACAACCTCATTAAAAAATCAGGGTTCAACTGGTTCCGGTTGATAGCACCCTGTAAGAGCTCCTGGTCCAGGATTACAGGACATAAACAGCAGTTGTTACTAACGGCTCAATGTAAGTTATATCAATAAAGTTTTCAGGTAATGCATAACTAACAAAGTTGCTTCTTTTTTTACAGGCATGCAATTTGCTGCCAAGATTATGGGGTCTTCATCATCACTTAACTTAAAAGTAATAGAGTTTCAACAATAACAGCTGTTTTTTTAACAGCTAATGTAAGTCATAAAAATTAATTTTTATTTTCTTAATCACTTGTACAATTTGATTATGTAGGTATGTGGTTCAATGCTCCTAGAATCCAGTAGCAGGGCGTTGCTATCACCATCTGGCCATGCAAATGACATGGTATGTATCACATTTCAATACAATTTGTTTCAATGGATATATTGTGAAAACAATGTAATTCAAATATTGTTCATTAGAAGTTGAAATTGGAAGTAATGTGGGGTTCTTCTTCAGTTGATGGGAAAGCAGTTCACCTTCTAGATCAGATGAATCAAGATCTTCTAATTCAAGGTATTCCTCTCTGACTAATATGCTTTTTTTATTGTATCAAACATATCAGCTGTGAGGGCAATGGAGTACTGCACTAGCTTACTAGTTTGACTCTAAAATTTTGGAATTGTATAATTTAAATTCACTAGACAAATTGTTTTACCTGGAGTGCAACAGTTAAACCCTTTAAGGGCAACGCATTTGTCTCTGATATTGATTTCAAATTTTACTTTA
>JARJDZ010003319.1:0-17161 GCA_030264555.1 Aleochara sp. GC000083
TCTGGAAGCGTGTGGGAACCAAGGGATGCTCAAGTGCCCTTTGTGTGGGACTTGGACGGAATCGGTGGACTGCTGCGGTGGATTGGAAAATTTGGAACATTCTAGTTGTGGATCTCGGGTAGGGCAGTTCACCGAGATCGTCGAGGCATTACCGAAAAGTTTCTTTGCGCATATCAGTTGTCATGTCAGTTATCGAGTCTTCCGAAGTATCTTTGTTAAAGCATCATTGTTAATAGCTTCGATCAATTAAAGACCATTGTGAACGTTGTTGCAAATATGAGTAGTGATGATTACGAGTTTTCCCTCGCCCCTGACCATCGCCCAGCGAAGCCGTCATATATATTTATACCTCATATACATATAGTTTTATAATGTATACATCATTTCAGTTTTATAATGTATACCTCATTTTAGTTATAAATTATTATACATAATTTTTGTTACATGTATATTTTAGTTATATATAGTTATGCATCATTACTAAAGTATTGATTGTTTTGTATGGAAAATCATGTGATTTATGTGATATATTATATATTTTCAAAATATATGTAACTTGCTGTATTAGGTTGCAAAATACAACTGTCGTTCTTGCATTCGGTTGAAGTTAGACACAAGACGTAGTTCACGCCTAAATGCCGAAAATTGTGTTCATTGGCAAAGAATATGGAACGTTCCACCCAGCGATTGCAATACGAGAAGGAGCAATTAATAGAGTCGGTGTGTCGGGCAACTTCTTTTGGAGGCTTGCTGCAGTCAATTGAGGGACGTCAATACAACGAAATTCAATTTTATTATGGTACAATTGTCGCAACAATTCAAAAATACTAAGGGCAGACGATTTAATATCGACCAAAAGGTGTTCAGCTTATCTATCATGCGGCAATCGCCCAAGGTTTATCGCCTATTGAAAAAGATTTTTAATTTACCATCAAGGCGAACTTTGGGTAAACTACTGACAAATGTCCTGTTTCCCACAGGCATTAATAACGTCGTGATGGAATCATTGGCTTTAGCGGTAGAGGAATTGAATCCCGATGATAAGCACTGCATACAGATGTTTGACGATATGAGCATCGAAGCTGCTTTAAGGTAAGACGTAAATGCATTGTAGGAGCAAAATTATTTTAACGTTATAGTTTCTAGTTACAACACGGCTAGCGATGTCATCGAAGGATTTAGTATTGCGGGAGAAGGCGCCACAATGGAGTTTGCTGACCATGCCTTGGTCATAATGCCCCGGATCATTACGCGAAAGTGAAAGCAGCCGATTTGCTATTACATAACTTCCAACGGGATGAAGACCAGCGACTTGGTTCGTAATATTAAGGAAGTCATTTCCGCGTTGCATGACATAAATCTTATTGTGGTTGCAACAGTGTGCGACCAAAGTACTTCTATGCCCTATGCCTTGAAGCGAGATGCGAACATCGCCGCAGGAACACGGAGTATACGTACTTAGGCTTCTATGTGCAAGATATGGAAACAATCTCACTGTTCGATGTTTCGCATTTGCTGAAGGGCATAAGGAATAATTTCGTAAATTACAACGTCCGTTTGAGTGGCGCGGCGCCAAACATACTGCGGCATGGAGGGACATAATCCAGTTATATGAGGATGATGACGATGATATCACCTTCAGCTTTCTCAACAAACTCACGGATGCCCATGTGTATAAAGAGAAGTTGAGAAAAATAAAGGTGAAAAACGCCGCACAGGTGTTGTCCCAAATAGTTGCCTTTAATCTGCGCTTATTTGCTAGGAAAGGTAAGTAATCTGCGACGCATTTTAGAGAAATATTCTTGAAACTTAAATTTCTTTGAACATTCAGGATTGATGCCAGCAAGTACCAATGGGACAGCGCACTTTACACTGTTTATAGACAGAAAGAATTAAGGGGAGCTGTAAGCCAACAATCTGCGCATTGGGAGTTTTAAAGGGAAGCCGAAGACATGCTCCACTTAATGTACTTTTTTAAAGAGGGTAAGCGCGTTGTGCCGCCTTCGCTAAAGAATTGGGCACGAACAATTAAAGGCTTAAGATGCATTTCAAAGAAGTTTTTGACGAGGGATTTTAAGTTTCATAAATAGAAACTTTAATCAAAATGCCGTCGAAAACTTCTTCGGTAGCATCAGAAGCCAAGGCGCGAGAAATATAAATCCCACGCCAACTTCGTTCATTAGTTCATTTAAAACTTGTATCCTGAACAATTTTTCGACACCGCACTCTCCAGGAACTCTCCATATCGAATTTAGCGAGTTTGAGTATGTTGTAAATACCGATATGCAAAAGCTACTTTACGCTTATCTCGCCGGATATGTGGCTAAGAAAATTTTGAAGAAATTCAGTCCAGGTAATCTATGCCGGCAGGAGCTACTCAGTAGTTTCACATCAAGGTCCGTAGACGGCTAGTATAGTATGCCTAAGGTCGTCTCACTTCCATAAGAGCGCATGTTGCTCTTTTCGCAGCAGAGTAGGGCTCTCTGTGACGTCACTGGGGTTGAAGCGTTGGAGTTGAGTCTACTTGATTTAGAATTAGTTGTAACAGTGCACTGAACTAAGTCATACTTCTCGTAGTTTTGTTGGTATTTCGTGGCGTTAACCGTTTTCTCAACTTCAGCGTATTGTTCTATATTATTATTTATTATTATTTATCATATGCCGTTTTACCTTTCGGTGTTCGGATTACAATAATATATTATACATATTGTAAGTACAATTAATTTGAATGGTGAATAGTTTGTAACAATTCCACAGTTTTCAGTAAAATGCCTACTAGTTGTGCAGTTGCTTCTTGCAAAATTGGAACGAAGGAAGGTGCTAATGAAGCTTCCATAAATAATGAAAAAATTTCATTGTTTCGTTTCTCAAAAGATGAGGCTTTGCAAAGAATTTGAAGAACGAAATGCAAACGAGCCGACAGCTTTAATATTACAAATGCTCGAATTTGTTCTCGACATTTCCCGCCAGAAAGTTTCGAAATAAATTATCGGAGCCAATTTCTTGGTGTTCCAGAAAAACCACAATTACGTGGAAGTGCTGTGCCTTCATTAAATTTAGGAGCGAAAACAGAAATGATTCACCAGTCTCCTGCGAGGGTTCGGCTACAAAATCGTGGAAAGAAGTGGAAGATCTAATTAATGCACATCAGGAACCGCGTTTAGAAGAAGATTCCGACAATGTGGAAAAGGATGCATTTGTAGAATTGGAGCAAGTACGTCTAGAAAATGTGGACCTCAAGAAACAAATTGAGAAGCAAAATTTAATAATAAAGAAATATCGGAAAAGAATTAAATCGTTGCAGGTCCAAATACGCAGAATGATTTCTTCCGAGCGCAATGACAAATATTTGAATGTCCTAAAGAAAAGATTAAGCACATGCCAGATCGAGTTGCTCTTAAAAAAGAAGAAAATAGTTCATTGGGGAAGCAATGATATTTCCACCGCATTTACGCTGCGATATTTAAGCAAAACTGCATACAAGTTTATTAGGGAGTCATTGCACTTTCCTTCACCTGGGATTTCAACACTACATAAATGGGCGGCCAAATTTGATTTGCAACCAGGTATATTATCCATGGTGGTGCGATTGCTGGAGGCAGGTGGAAAACCATGAACACAATTGAGAAATTGGTTGTGTTATCCTTCGACGAGGTGAAGGTAAGCGAGCAATACGAGTATGATGCAAAACATGATCGCGTTCTCGGGCCATATTCTCAGATGCAGGTAATAAATGCCAGAGGCTTATTTTCTTCTTGAAAAACCCCAATGTTTGCCGATTTTGATACCAAAATGACACCTTCACTACTACTAAATGTCATTGCAAAATTATACGGCATTGGATTCACGGTAGCGTGTGTCAGCGATTGCGGAGGAGGCAATTTTGGCCTATGGAAAACGCTTGACATAATATACGAGAACCATTTCAACAACAAATATATAAATTTGCTGATGCTCCTCATTTGTTAAAACTAGTAAGGAATTGGTTGCTTGATAAAGAAGTGATTTTACCTGGTAAGGCAATTTCCATTGAAATTGGCAAAGATTTAATTTCCAAAGCAACACAGAAATTTCCAGTTGTTTCAAATTAAATAAACATGTAAATTGTGAGGGGCCTCAGAGGCAGAATGTAGCCTTAGCTTCTCAGTTAATATCCCACAGCACGGCATCTGCAATAAGGCAGTATTATCCGGATAATCAAATTGCAATCGACACCGCAGAATTTATTGAAACAATCAATTCCTGGTTCGATGTAATGAATTCGCGTGTGTTTTGAAAATATTCCCACAAAAAAAGCTTACGGGCTAGATAAACAAAATCAGGATATGATACTTGAAAGGGCTTATGATTTGATTTTTAATTTAGGGTTTTCCAGAACTCACGTTTTGCAAACTATCCAAAAGGGCATTCTGATGTCAATAAATTCCTTAAAAGCCCTATATATAGATATGAAAAACGAACATAAAATATCTTATATCTTAACTTACAAGTTAAATCAAGACGTGTTGGAGAATTTATTTTCGCAATTAAGGACTCGTGGGGGTTTGCATGACCACCCAAGCCTCCTCAGTGCCTTATATAGATTAATATTAATAATTTTAGGCAAAACAACCTATTTAAAATCGAAAACAAATACGGCACATGGAGAAGAGGACGAGTACATGGTTGGTAAAATTTTAAATGAATGTGAAATAGAACCAGACAACACCACTACTTTTTGATGTAAGTAGTGGTGTAGAAAGTGAAGAAAATCAGATCGAGGCCATTGCAAGGCCATCTGAAAATGACGGAATGGAATACTTGGCTGGCTGGATAGCAAAAAAATTAAAAACTAAATATCCTGAATTAGGAGATCATACATTTTTAAAAGGAAGTGACACTACTACTATTTTCCATGTTGGTCTATCCAGCTTGGCATTCAGGAATTATTTGGACCTCTTCTGCACCTCTTGTGCTGCAGTGGTCTTGGAGAAGTCGTGAACATTAAACAGGACAATTGTTTCTTAGATTCACCAACTATTTGTAAGTTTAATCTTTGAGTAGAGAATATACAGTGCTTTTTTTAACACTGAACATACCATGCTATAGATTGAACATAGATTTTAGAAAAAAACGGCTGTGTGATGGGCGAATAGTAACTATTCGGTACTTTTGTACTCGTTACTCGTTGGGATCCGAAGAACCGGTACTACGGTACTCACTAGTTACGGTGCGAACATTGAGAGTATCCTACCAGATTCTACCTACTCAATGATGAGCCAGCAGTTTCGTAACTCAGTCACTTGGAGTAGTTCCTGTACAAGTTCTTTCAGTTACTCTAGTTTGTTGAATCCAGTAGATTTCAGTAGTTACTGACGATTTGTGGGTAAGAAGAACATGCTTACTACCTGCATTAGTTACCCCAGCCGTAGGTTCAAGTAACTAAGTAACGATTACTTTGTAACGAATACATCCGAAAGTAACGAATACTCAAAAGTAAATAAAAATCCCATCCCTACAATGCACTGTACATCACTATACGCTATCTAGATCTAGATGGCACCGCTTTTACACGATTTAATGCAAGTTGTCGTCCGCGAAAAATTGCATTCATTTGTAAAATTATTAATTAAATTAAAGGTGATCCTTAGCATTATGGTCGATAGCAATGAAATGATTATACTGGTAATTTGATAACACTCTGGAAGGGATTGCTGGAGAGCATAATTCATTTGCTTTAAAATTTGTTTACATAAGGTGAATGTCAATAGAAAGAGAATACCGTAGTTGCCAGCTTTCTGAAAAGAGTGTTATACTTAACAAATCCGTTAATGATGGTTGATTTTAAAGATATTTATCCGAATGCTGTTATTTAGGTATTCTTTAGTCGTAATATAGCAAAATTGCTTAAGGAAAGACCTAATTACAAGCTCAAAAACTTGGTGTTTTTTTGTAATTTTTTTAGATAGCAAAAAATAACATAGCTTCTTAAAATTGGGGTGCATTAAACCATGTCTAAAGATAAACCACAAATTTTTTTGTTGCAATAAAATTAAAAATGACGGAGTTATACGTATTTGAAGAGAGCAGCTCGCGGTTGTCACCCCAAATGGCGGGCGTGATTAAGCTCACAATTTTTGTCCAAAATCAAAATTTCAAAAAGATTTAGTAATTTTGTCTCTTCGGGAAAAAAATTATTTCAAAGTGCTGTGAGAACTAGTAAAAATAACATATTGTGCCATATCTTAGGTTCAGTTAGAAGAGAATTTAATACGGAAGAGAATAAACTTTGATTCATTTTTGTAGGTGATATAGTTTTTCTTTAATCACGCCCGCCAACTAATGAAAAACCTCAAAATTAAAACTCGAGAAAAAGCGGTTTAAAGTAATGGCTACGACATTAGTGAATTCTAGATGATCACACCAATTTTACGCTAATCGACAGCTCCAAGTCTATATAACAGGTTTATTTTCGCTCATATTTCTGCACTTAAGTATACGTACTGAAAATTCCCGAATAATAGACGGGCCACCGAATTTATGGACAAAAGATCGTGGAGACGTGCGGAATGAGGCGCCTGGCGCATACGCACTCTCTATCATATAACTTTAAAAGTTAGGCTCCCCCCTCAAAACAAGACTGCAGGCGAATATTGCGTTGGATGAAGCATATCGCTTCCTAGTCGCTAAATACGGTCGGAAAAAAACCAGAACAGCAGGCAATGCTTTCTCGTGTGGTCTCTTGAGAGCAATATAAACAATGCCAACAATTGTACAGGAGGAACCGATCGACGTTGGCCAACCGCATTTTGGAGGGTCAGGAAATCCTGGGTCCAACGGTGGTTCCGGAATTAAATGAAATTAACGCCATCTTCATTGATATCTTCGAAGCCCCAGCACAGCCTATCCGCCAAGTTATGAGCCTACCAACTTCGACTTCCCGTTGACCACTGAAGAAATCAAAAGCATGCTACGGTCTTCCAAGCATAGAGCGGCAGGTCCAGATGGCGTAAGCATCCGAAGTCTCCGCCAAGTCGACGCGGACTATTTAACAACACTGTTCAATGGTATGCTAATGCATAGCTACATTCCGGCAGGCCTAAAGATTTTGAAGGATTTAGAACCATTGATGGCTGCCTAGCGAATAACTTAATATTGCAGAGCGCCATCAAATAATACCGGGACAGTAGGTCACTATACTACATCAGAACGGCCCTAAAACGAAAAAACGTTTCGCCTCTCTTGCTGTAATTTTTCTTGCCAGGTTTAGGTATGAATACCACCCTGACTTCCTTCCACGGGAACGTGTCCTAGAGCAATACATCCTCTGATGATCCCTACTAGTACCGGTATGATTGAGTCCACGCTCACCTGCAGCATCTTCGGGAAAACGCCGTTCAAAAGTATTGATTGCCCATCTTATCTTCTCGGGTGTGACAACCTTGGCAGCCATACCCCAGTCTCTTTTGCCCCACCCCGGATCTAGGTCCGGGTTGTATGCGGACCCTCCATTTCCTTCATCCAACTCAGTGCCAGGGAAGCTTGTTTTCAATAGCACTGCCATTTTATCCCTTTCAGTGGTTGTATACCCGCTGGCGTCCTTTAGAAGCTTCAGTTTAGCCTCGTTGTCCCTGGTCAACAATCTGGCCAGTTTTGCGGTATCAGGCAGGGCCTGCATATCACTGCAGTACTTCCTCCATGTGCTCTCCTTAGCCTCCCTGATCTCCCGTTTAAAAGTTCTTTGGGTTTGCTTATACGCTCCACAGGCTTTTTCCGACCGTTTGTTCTTTGCCCGGTTGAAGGCTCTTCTCACTTCCATTCCTAGCCTCCCTAGCATGCTGTTCTACCAGGCGGTGCTATCAGACCGTCCCCGAGCCTTCAGTGGACAGTTATCGTTGTACGTTGACCAGAGTTGACTGCAGACGAACCACCGACCACTCCAGCCCCTGCCTCGTACTGTACTGTCCCTTGATTTCCGCCAGCTTTGCTCGCATGTCCTCACTAAACTTGTCCCAGTCCGTCTTCCGCGGATTCCTCGACCAGGTCTCCGTATGCTTTTCGATTGCTATCTCAAAGCATATAGTTCTGTGCTCAGACTTAGAGGGTTCATCGCTGACCCTCCAACCCCTGACATGCCTCTTCACCCGCATGGTACATAAGGTTAGATCTAGCGTGCTGAGCGTTTGCGTCGCACCCCACAGGTTGTTGCGCCTGCCGTAGTCAACCACTCTCCTCGCAATCTCGGGCGGTGTTTCCTTGTCGCGGAAGAAGTAAGCCGAGTAGATGATAAAGGCTCGATCGATGCCCTCTTTGTCCCGGATCTTAACCTTAATGGCGGTACAGTCACGATCACTCACCTCCTGCAACAAACAGCCATTAATACCTTTGGTAACAATGCACGCCCTTGCGTTGCCCTCGTTAGTACCCATAAATAATTTCCCTACGGAGTTGAGCCCCCTAATACCCCCTTGGGCAATCCAAGGTTCTGGTATTAGGGCGAGCCCTGTATGCACCCTTACTTGCTTTTCAACCCCAACCAGGATGGTTCGTCGATGCCCAGAATCAGGTAAGGTTGTACCTCCCTCCCCTGACTCAGGACTCGCCATCCGGTGGTGTCGATGTGGTCGTTTTGAATACCGAGCGGCTTCAAGAAGTCCTCGGTATTCTTAACTCCAGGTGGTAAGAATGCTTTCACCTTATAATACTTGGGCAGGTCCTCTGGACGGACTACCCTTAGCTTCAGATCCGGTTCCAAGCCCACACCTCTTCCGGCATCTCCTTCCCCAGGTAATCCCCACACGTTAGTGTCCCCCCCTAGGGAGGGATGTCGCCGCCGTGGCATAGGACTGGGCCCGACCGTCTGTCGAGGGTCGTTCCCCAACACGACTGCTCCTCTAAGTCACCCCAATAAGTCGGTGTGGCCCCTCCTTGGCCGGTTGTCCCCCCGGCGTTGTGCCCCCTTCTAGGGTCTCCTTCGGTGTGACAGATGTTGTGACGTCTGATACTGTCGTTCTCGGTCCCACCTTTCCTTCTTCCTTATTTTGAATTATGACGCTCATGTTTGATCCCACGAGTCGGATTGAAACTAAATGTCCGCCCGGGCAGAGCCCCCCATTCCCCGGGTAGGGCTGGATACTCCAAGAGGTCACCAGGTATCTCGGAGGCACCGTAAAAGACACAGCTCCCTCTGTGCCACGCATCCATAGGCACGGTCCACATAACACCTTGGATTAGAGCGTTAACTCCACTCCCGAGAGCGCGGTTACCCGATGGACCGTCACTCACAGGCCTATTCACTCACTTGGATAAGTCTCCAAACCAACGACAAGGTCTTGCGGCCCCCATTGGAAGAACAACTGACGATTTTTGGGACATCAATCTAGATGGACAATGAAGTTAAATATCTAGAAAGTAAACTTACCTAGACCATGTGACAAAGAAGTCCACGAGGGCGCTCTTCGCGACCATACAGATGGCAGGGAAAACTTGGGGCCTGACTCCCCGAATGGTTGTCAGATCCGTAGAAAAGCACAGCCTCGAGGCCTCCAAGCTGGGAAAAATTCATAGGATAGCAGGTTTGCTTGCGACGTGAGCGTGCAGAACCACGCCAACGGCAGCAATGGAGAACCTACTGGGCCTTCCACTACTACACATAATGGTGAGAGCACCTGAAATGTACCAGTGGTCATACGCCGGGGACTTTCAGAATGCTCGAAGCAGATCCGATCTTTCATATAAGAACGGACCACACAAAAACAAGAGTGGGAAATCGGAACGCTCCCGCACATAGCAACGGGACAAATCTGGTGCACAGACGGTGCCAAGAAACTTTGCGGCGCGGGGGCAGGTATATACGGTGGGAGGAGCCAAGGTCAGCAATTTAGGCTACCTGCTTGGGAAGCATACCACCGCATACAAAGCTGAGATTGCAGCACGTAAGAATCATATCTAACTGCCAAGGGGCTCTCCGATCGTTAAAATCTGACGTGATCAGATCCATATTGACCGCAAGCTGTGCGTCTGAGCTGGATGTCCTAACGGAAACACATAACGTGCGCCTAGTATAGATGCCCAAACGCCTACAAACGAAGGACAGTATCAAGGCAGATCAATCAGCCTGAAAAGCAAGCTCCCAATAGGGATACCAAACGAAACCTGTGAAACCTTGACCCAAACCTCAATGGCGAAGGAACAAAGGGAACACTGGCATCGCATCAAAGGAATGAGGCACACAAGACTCTTCCTAACTGACTCGCCCATGAGTAACCCACTCGAAGGTGCCAAGGCGAGTAAAAGGAAACTTCGCTGCCTCACAGGATTAACACCGGACACTGTGACCTGAGCAAGAATGGGCCTGACGACCAACCCCCTGGGCGAAGGATGCCTGGAAGAGGAGGAGACCACAGAGCACCTAATCAGAGAATGCTTAGCACTAAACACGCTACGCATAGTCAAATTCGGGAAGCACTATCTAACCGAAGGCAAGCCGCACACGACCAGCTGACAAGACCTAATCACCTTTATGGAAGAAGTAAGGACCGCAGTGCAGGGACGAGTACAGTACCACCCCAGGAAAAAAAGAAACTAACTCCTGTTTGCTCGCATATGGCGAGTCATAGCAGCTGAAAAGTGTTAGCCCGTGCTGCACCAGTCAAACCCTCGTTATGCCTATCTCTGGATCGTCCACGCAGTTGAACGATCCTCCGTTTGTGGTAATCCGAGGTACGTGGCCGATTTACTTCGCTCCCCAGCCCTACATACGCCCGCAATTCAGACGCTATGTGGTCTCATGTCGCGAACATGTTTCACTATTATTGAAGTTAATCTGTATAACTCTGCTCCTTGTTTAGCTACTTTGAATTAATAGGACACGCAGGAATGAATATAAATAATTACCTTAGAGGCGCACACCTGATAACTTTTTACTCTGACTCAATTTTGACTCGTAATGTCTGGTTGACTAGGCTCCTAGACAAGTGTATTTCTCATAGTGACATGCCTTGTTTTGGATGCCTCGGCCGCGTACCCTGGTACTCTACTAACCGCATTTTGTGTTTTGCGGAGTTGAGTGTCCTACCATCGCATCTCTTGCAGCAATTTGTCCGGTACGGCCCTTTGCAAGGCCTTGACCATTGCAGGTAAATTGCAAACATTTGCCCATTTACTGAACCACTGCTACTCTTGAGCCACTTGTAATTGCTTGATATGCCAATGTTGTGTTTAGACATGTAACACCAGTAATGGAGATATGAGGTTAAGAACGAACCATTAGTTCTATGTATTGATTTATCTTGGAAATTCATATCTTGGAATCTTCAATATTCTTGCATAATATAAATTAAAACTAATAGCAACTATTTCAAATGTATCTCTGGCATGCCTGTAATTGAAATTGCTCGATGCTCAGATGATAAATACTTTAGAATGAAAATTTTCACAGCAATGTTTACTTCCTGGTATTAATTGCGAAGAGGAGAAAATAATTATTTGTAATTCCCCAAAACGCACTTGCCGAATATAACTTCACACGTAATCAAATGCTGACGTACAAACACAAAGTGAGCGCGGTTAGGAAGAAAATTGTATAAAAATATTTGTTATATGCAAATTTTCGGAGTTCGACGTGTTGCCTTTTCGAAATACCACTCGACCTTCGATCTCGTGATATTTCGGGCAACTACCCTCCACCTGCGGTGTCGCGTTTTTGATAGCTAACAGTTTTTCTCGACAAATTCCAAGGCAACAAAATCTCATGAAAAAAAAAACATTTATCCGATAAAATGAGAAGCACTCGTGCTATTACTGTTGAATATTTTTTATTTTGGTTCGTTTCCATAGCAACTCAGAAAATTGTCGTTTTGCGATTAATTGTCAAATTATTAACTTCTAAATGAATAAATTTTGCCGGATTTCTTTGTTTTCTTGAGGTTCTGGACATAGATTCATTAAATAATCTAGCCAAATACCATTCGTGATTTGAAATTTTAGGGCTATTTTACTCTTGCGTACCCATAGATCTACTCATGTCGATTTGTCAGAAAAAAACACTCAAGCGCTATCAACATTCGTTTCTATGAGCACGCAGTCGTAAAATAGCCGACAATTTCAAATCACTTATAGTATTTCTGTTGATAATTTTCTAATATTGTCATGACGACAAAAGGTAAATAAAAAATAGACGCTGTAATAGTTAGAGGTAACTTTATCCGATTGCATCACGGATAAAATGTCAAATCATTTGACGTTTTTTACGTATGAGGGCAATTATCAGTGTTAAAAAAGAAAGAACTGTATATTTATGCTTTATTTTAGTTATAAATAATTACACATCATTTTAGTTATATATGTTTATACTTCATTTTAGTTATACATTATTTTAGTTATATATATTTATACCTCATTTTAGTTATACATAGTTATACATCATTTTAGTTTTATATATTTATACCTCATTTAAGTTATAAATAATTATACATAATTTATACATAATTTAGATGTACATTTCAATTATATATAGTTATGCATCATTACTAAAGTATTGTATTGTATGGCAAATTATGTGATTTATGTAATAAATTTTATATTTTAAAAATATATGTAACTTGCTGTATTAGATTGCAAAATACAACTGTCGTTCTTGCACTCAGTTGAAGTTAGACACGAGACGCAGTTCACGCCTAAATGCTGAAAATTGTATTCATTGGCAAAGAATATGCAACCTTCTACCCAGCGATTGCAAAACGAGAAGGAGCAATTAAAAGAGTCGGTGCGTCAGGCAACTTCTTTAGAAGGCTTGCTGCAGTCAATTAAAGGTCGTGTCAATACAACGATATTCAATATTAACGCAAAAATTCAAAAATCTAAGGGCAGGCGATTTAATATCGACCAAAAAATTAACAGCTTATCTCTCATGCGGCAATCGCCCAAGGTTTATCGCCTAATGAAAAAGCTTTTTATTTTACCATCAAGGCGAACTTTGGGTAAACTAATGAGAAATGTCCTGTTTCCCACGGGCATTAATAACGCCGTAATGGAATCATTGGCTTTGGCGGTAGAGGAATTGGATCCCGATAATAAGCACTGCATACAGATGTTTGAGGAGATAAGCATCGAAGCTGCTTTAAGGTAAGAGGTAAATGCATTGTAGGGGCAACATTATTTTAACGTTATAGTTTCTTGTTTCTCCGAGATGCAAACATCCCCGCAGGAACACGGAGGATCGATCCTTAGGCTACCATGTGCAAGATATGGAAACAATCCCACTGTTCGATGTTACGCATTTGCTGAAAGGCGTACGGAATAATTTGGTAAATTACAACGTCCGGTTCGAGTGGCGCCGCGCCAATCATACTGCGGCATGGAGGGACATAATCTAGTTATATGAGGACGACGACGATGATATCACCTTTAGCTTTCTTAACAAAATAACGGATGCCCAGGTGTACAAAGAGAAGTTGAGAAAAATGAAGGTTAAAACGCCGCACAAGTATTGTCCCAAACAGTTGCCACTAATCTGCGCTCATTTGCTAGGAAAGGAAAGTAATCTGCGACGCATTTTAGAGAAATATTCTTGAAACTTAAATTTCTTTGAACATTCAGGTTTGATGCCAGCGAGTGCCAATGGGACAGCACACTTTACACCGTTTATGGACAGATTGTTCGACAGCTGTAATGGGTCGTTGCTGTACCCACCTGCAAGAAAGAATTAAGGGGAACTGTAAGACAACAATCTGCGCATTAGGAGTTTTGGAGGGAAGCCGAAGAGGTGTTCCACTCAATGTACTTCATTAAAGAGGGTAAGAGCTTTGTGTCCCCTTCGCTAAAGAATTGGGCACGAACAATTAAAGGCTTAAGATGCATTTCAAAGAAATTTCAAGATCCCGTCGAAAACTTCTTCGGTGGCATCAGAAGCCAAGGCGCGAGAAATATAAATCCCACGCCAACTTCGTTCATTAGTTTATTTAAAACTTGTATCCTGAACGACACTGCACTCTCCAGGAACAGTTAGGAACCAATATGCCGATATGCAAAAGGTTCTTTACGCCTACCTCGCCGGATATGTGGCTAAGAAAATTTTGAAGAAAATCGGTTCAGGTAATCTATGCCGGCAGGAGCTACTCAGTAGTTTCACATGGTTTTCACATGGTCCAAGCTACCTCCTCAAACCGAACACAAATCACATGACTATTTTCAGTAAATCATGTGCTATTAGCGAGTCGGTGAATCACCTTGCAACTGACAAAAACATGTCATGTGCGGTTCACCCATTCTTTCCAATGTATTGTAGATATTTCTGCAATTCCTATTTGCATGCCTGCTGCAATAATATTAATAAGATGTTAAAAGGAGAAAAGAGCGTAGGGCATTTTGAAAAATGTAGCTGTTGAAAAATTGTAATTTACCAAACTTAACTGTTTATTTCAGAACGATTATTAAAGATACAAGAAATATATTATCCAACAACGTGGAAGAGAAAGATTCTATTTAATTTGATACATGATTACCACACCCGGCTTTCACAATGTTGTTCGCATTTGCTCGCCAAATTTATGGAAGTGTTAGTTAAAATCATTTATCTTAACACATTCAACATTTCCCTCTGATGCGTAAAGCCAGTTTTTGCAAGTGGTTTCGTCATTATGTCAGGTTGTTGAAGTTCCCACTGGATATAATCCAAATTAAAATACCCATTGTTGTATTTTTCTCGTATAAAATGATATCTCAGGTCAATGTGTTTCGTTCTTTGATGAAATTCGGCAATGATTAGCTTAATTGTACTTTGATTATCAATCAACAGGGTAACATCTACTACCGTACCTAAAAGTTAATACTTAATAGTTTCTTGGTCCATAATATGTATTTGACTGATTGGGCAGCCACAAGATACTCCGCTTCAGTTGTGGATAGTGCAGTACTCTTTTGTTTTTTGAACGCCAAGCAATAGTTGCTGATCCAAATTTGATTATTGTTCCAGTAGTGGATCTTCGATCCCTAGTACTACCAGCAAAATCAATGTCGCTGTATGCCATTACTTGTAAGCCTTCTCCTGATTTAAAAAACTATCCATGATTAATCGTACCCTGTCGATGCTTAAGAATTCGCTTTATTGCATTCCAATTAATTTTCAATGGATTTTACATGAATTGACCTGCTCGATTGACGTCAATATTATTGACAAATACATTAAGCTACACATTGCTTCCCTATATGGTGCATTTTTGGCTTTTTCCTTTTTGCCTATGTCACCTATAGCCACCATTTCAGATTTACTTTGTGCTGGGACTGATAAAGTTAACGCATCTGCCATGTTAAAGCGTTTAAGTACCTTTTCTGTATAGAAAGCCAGCTGGAGAAAAATTGATCCATCATCTAAACGTGTTAGTTGCAAACCCAAAAAACACTGTGCCCTTCCATTTTAATTTTTAATTTGTTCCTCAGCTCCTCAATTAGCTTCATTCGGCGGGTTGTTTAATACACATGGGTCCGCCGATGATTCTTTTAAGTTGTGTTGGTGTAATACTTCTTTGAAGAACTAATTCCAACACCTGGAGGCTTGTTTGAGACCGTATAAACTTTTCTTTAATCTACACACACGATCGGTGCCCTCATGAAATCCTTGTGGTTGTTCTATCTATATGGTCTCCTACAATTCCCCATATAAGAATGCACTCTTGATATCGAATTGGAAAAGCTTCATTCCGATGCTAAAATTGCCCGTATGGAATCAAATTTCACCACGGCGCTCAACGTCCTATTTTCTGTTTGAAACCTCGACCGACTAGTCGAGCTTTACATCTCTCCCAGCTAATCTGTATTATACTTTATTTTATAAACCCATTTCGAGTCTATAATCTCTTGACCCTTTGGATGATCTACAATGTCCCAAGTTTGATTTTCTTGCAGGGACTCCATTTCTTCTTTCATAGCGTGTAGCCAAAGATTTGCAACAGTACATTTAACAGCATCATTATATTCCTGAGGTTCAAAAAAATTCATTTTCTGAAGAATTAGTTTCCGCCACATTGGCATACCTGGACGGTGGATTTATAGAACCTCTGTCTCTTAATGAGTACCTAGTCTTTTCGATCTGCTCATCATTCACATTTACAGTCTCTATTTCGGTTTCTACTGTTTGTACTTCTTTTTCTTTAATTAAGGGTAATTCCAAAATAGCAACTTTATCAGTCTCAATTGTCTCAATACTACTAGTATCACAAAAATTCTTTGGTTTCATTGTCATATTCCACAAAAAATCCTTTTTCAGCCTTAGGATCTAGCTTGCGGCGATGTTCCATTGGAATGTGCACAAAAGCTTCTTGAATGAAGCACAATGGAAGCATTTATGAAACTAACACTGACCTAGACATCACCAAAATATCATTCAGAAGTCATACAGAAATTAATAACGTCTTCCGTAACAATGACTACCCATGGCCATTATCATCGGCATCTGTTTTGTTAATTTAAATTTCATACTATTAGTTCCCCAGACCCAGTTGAAGATAAATTATTACTATACCTTTTCCTGTTGTAATTCAGAAAAGGCGAAATGTAATTCCAATTCCAAAATGAATTGAGAATGTGCCACCATTAAATTGCAAACCAAAATATCACTTTTAATACAGAATCTTATAAATGTAGTTGTGATTCATGTAATTCAATGTAATTTTATAGTTTCTGAATTATTATTGTAATCGGTGTATCAGAGTTTATTAGATCTTTAAAGAAATGTTCGAAATGCAAACAAAACAGTTAAAATTTGCTTATTAAACTTCCATTAATATAAATATAATCATCTAACAGATTTTAGCATTTTCATAACTTTGGACCTTTCTCTTTAGATTGGTGAATCCTCGAAATCAAATGTAAATTCTAAATACAAACAATTGCAGCAAACTGTTAAATAATGATAAATAAACTAACATTTCTATTAGTGGCACCTTCCTTTTCGATTGAGAACTTTCAACAAATCCTCGTTTTATATATTTTTTTTTTCAGTATGCGGTATTTCATAAATATAGAATTGGGAATTCACGATGTCCAAAAATATACCCAATTGTTGCCCATCCTCCAGGAGCAGATGGGAGCCTCTCCTGGAGAAGTCCTACCTATTATAGTAGGAAGTCGGGGGGCAATGCCCAAGGAGACGGTGAGAGCCCTGGCGGAGTTGGGCATCTCGGAC
>JARJDZ010003321.1:0-31512 GCA_030264555.1 Aleochara sp. GC000083
GTCTTTGAAAAATTCGCGAAAATCGCAACAATCTTCAAAGTTGAATAACTCGAGAAATATAAGTAATAATTGACTGATTTTTGTTGCGTTTCATTCAGAATTAATCCCTTAATTAATTTAACAGCAATCCCTAACAATCCTGAAAATTTTTTGAAAAAGTGCAAAAGGAATATTTAAACCAGTTCACTAGAACCAGTATCTGTCCATCTATGTTACCTCCAACATGTGGTAAACCCAAAATACTTGATGATTCTGAAACAAGAATATAATAAATATTCAATGTTTACTAATAGGAAAACATGCAGCACAAAAGGTGGTCGATGAACCTTGAAACTTCAAGAGAAAATGCTGCCTCTGATGGGACGAATTCAAGAAATCAACCCCACAATGTTAACACACTGCATGAACTACAATGATATGTCGATACATGAATTTTCTAAAATTCGAGAGCATGGAGGAAGTTTCAATTAACGAGGTACTNAAAACCACCTCGCTGCGGGCCGACTACACACGCGGTTTAGAACTTGGCTAAGTTACTTTACCCCCGCCACAGCTTAATTGCTAACATTAACGATAACCAAGAAAAAAATTAAGGCAAAGAAAATATGAAAGATTGGAGAATTAGATTTTTAAATTAATGTGAAGGAAAGGGAAGAACGAGGAAAAAGAGCTACTACAGAAAACACCACACCACTACAAGTTGTTGAAGACCACACCAAATATATATAGCCTGCACTAATGGCATATACAATATCATATAAAGACGCAGCAGAATTACATACATCATAACACAATACATTTATAGAAATTGTTAAAACAATACCTTAATAGACTGCTCCAGGAGTCCACACTGCCTGGAGATGTCCCTGGTATCCTGAACTTCTCCATTTTTGCCTAGGAGGCAGCAACCATGTATGGACAATTCTAAAACGAGAAACATTGTGACACACATTATAACATGTTGTATTTATAGAAATTGTTAAAACAATACCTTAACAGACTGCTGCAGGGGCCCATATGCCTGGAGATGCTTTCCAGATGACCCTGGCAAGTTGAAATTCTCCATATGTGTCAAGGAGACTATGAAAAAAGTAATATTGTTGGTCATGCATTACATGAAAACATTATTCATTACTTACATTGGTTGTATGATAACAGATGATGGTGGTGAAAGTCCTGTAACCCTGGACCAGGAGCCCTTACAGGGTGTTATCAACTGGTTTTTTAACAAGGTTATTACTCCTCAAACCCTCTTCCTTCCTTATCTTCCTTATCATGATAAGGCCCCCAGCTTGGGATGGCTTGGAATGCAAGCGAACCTCTCCCAAGATATCTGAAAGCAATGGTGTAAATTAGTAACAAGTTCTGTAAATATTAATCAACTGATTTGGACATACCTCATGATTTATATTTGAAAACATGGTGGTAGCAACACTGTGCTACTGGAACTTGGGGACCCTCATTCTGATCTGAACACTCTGGATGATGATAACGAATGGGACCCTAGGTAAACAGATTGCATTAATGTTCAAGAAGAAAACCACAATAATTGGATTTATCTTTTCATTTGAGAATCCTCAAACAAATGCAGTCCAACTAATTAAAAAACACTACAGAACAAAACAATTGCCAATTATAAATGGCTAAAATATTTTCTTTTAACCACTGTGATAATTTATAAATGATTGGTAAGATTGAGTACTTCACCTGTGCTTGAATCAGATGTTCTGCAGCTAACCTCAAAGTGTGGATACCATTTATACACATACATTTTTAAAGTAAGTATTATTATTTCATATACCGGATGCATAATATCCGTAGAAATTTCCGTCGCTTATCGCAGAATCTTAAGATAACGGAATATCCGTTCATGTGATAAACTAATGGTGTTGCTATAAACCAAGTGATAATGCAATCAATTATTGCTCGCACTATAAACATAGGTAATCTTTGTGATGCTATATGATATCAGCTTGAAGTGAAATAACAAATATATTTAAAAATGCTAATCATGATCATTAATGATAAACTAAATGATCTGGAATGCAAGTAATTGCCTATGGTCATGAAAGGCCATCATCATCAATTATTCATGATCATATAAACTAAAATGATTGGTAAGATAATTTTAAAGAATAATTAATGTTTCAGGGAGGAACAAACCAATCACAGCACATGCATATCAATTTTGCATCCGTTCTACTAGTAGCGTTTTTTTAAAAGCTTGCATAACATCACATCAACCCAACATTATCTTTGACTGCATCTACATCAGGCGTAAGTATTATTGGGTTACTTGCAACAAATAATCATGAGGGAATAGTTTTGATAACTGAGAACAATATCAGACAGATTCCACATAGGTGCAATAAGAGTTTAAAATCAAAACTTATCAGTATATCACTTTTTAAAGGCCCTGTTATCATAGTGCATTGTTTGCGGAGCAGCGACACTTTGCTAAGAGCTGTGAAAATGTCGATTTCGACGTTAGTTTGGCTAATCGTGTGTGCATTTGTAGGTAACTACAGCGTGGTGAACATGGAGGCGATGCCATCAACCAAGAACCAATATCGTCTGCCAAAGACTGTGCTACCTTCGACCTACGACCTAACTTTGGAATTGGCGATTGAAAATTTGCGATTGGGAAATTTCACCGGCCATGTGAACATCGGTGTCAACGTGCTGGAGCAAGTATCCCAAATGACCCTGCATACCAATGGATTGCACATTGAAGCGGTCAAAGTCGATGGCACCGAATCCCAATTCACCATAGACAAAAAATACGAGCTTCTCCACGTGCACCAAAAGTCCACGCCCGGCAAGAGCGAGATTTCTGTGAAATTTTCGGGAGATATGACCAAGAACATTGTCGGACTCTACACCAGCCGCTACAAGAACGAATGCGGAGAAATGCGGTGAGTTTTAACGCGTTTTGCGCTCACTTGGAGAAACTATGTTATTGTTGCAAGAAAAACAATGTGACAAAGCGACACGGTATGCTTGCGATATGTTTTGTTTTCGATTTGCTTATTGGGACTATCTGAGCGCACACACAGCAATTATTTAATATTCTTTGTGTTTCCTGCACCTCTGCTTGTACATGCACATTGTACAGGTCATGAATTTCAATTAGAAATAACCGTGCACGATGCACCTCGCACATAATGTTATTATGCAATCGTTATTAGTGAAGAGCCAATGTTGTTAAACTACATACTATCTTGTCGTTCTTAGAATAATGAACAATAACTAACAATAAGTTTGATTTAATCTACACCGTCATCCGAGTAGTCATTATGCTGTTCTTTTTTCCGTGCAACATTGCCATAAAAATTACATAAATATTTGGAGTTTCAAGTAGGCCTATGATTAATATCTTGTTCTATCACCTGTAATCCAACGCCAAGCGCGGCAATCGTTGAAATACTTGCTCAATTATTTGTTTATACGTGAAGCGAAATGGATTTATGTAAACACGATTTTATTACATCCACTACTCGCTTGCTTGAATTTCACTTTCTAATTTAATCGACTCTGTAATTAGAATGCGTTAGCCGTTACTCTTTGAGGGCACAGGTGCTTTCCGCATTTTTTATTTCGTACTGATTGTCCAAACAAGTTATTTATCGATATAAATATAAGAACATTCATAGTTGAAAACAATTAAACTGTAATATTTGTTAATTACTGGATGGATAATTAATACCTTATGAGAGGTTTCCATCAGCTGCGGTGTCCGAGTGGTTAAGGAGATGGACTTGAAATCCATTGGGTTCTACCCGCACAGGTTCGAATCCTGTCCGCAGCGAATTTTTATTTTATTTTTTGTTCAAATAATTCATTACCACGATATGATACTGATAAGTGTCTCGAAAATTTAGTTGTTAATCTGAAAACATGTCTAATAACAGTATCATGTTTTTACGTTGTCGAGGAAATATTCAAATTGGAAAGTGAAACGCGATAATGAAGCAAATTTTCAGTACTTAATAGAAAATTCACGCATGGTATAGCATGACAATTCCTCCTCTATTCGCACAAAGCAACAAATAAGTAGTTTTTTGTTGATTTCCTAGTCTATTGAACCGTAGTATCAGCTGTTTGTGAGTTAAATCGACGCTATTGCCATGAATAACTTAAACTATCAAGTTGTATGCAAATAGTTACTGATAATCTTGGTATTTACTGTTCTTTTGTTGTAGAGTTTGAAATGATCCCATTTGAATACTTCAAAGAAATTGATATGAAAGTAAAAAAGAAAACTGGTTTCTTAGATTGAACTATTAACGAAAGAAAACGAATTAAGTTAATTGGATGCTCAACTAATTGAATTTGTCACATCATATGAGGTGGTTTCACTTGAAATTAAGCGTGCGTTTAATTTGTAAACGCGTTGATAAGTCGTGTTAAAGCCATTCAACGCAAATAAGCCACAATTTCATGTATGCACTTGTACAATTAATACTGTTATTATCATTGCTAGCATAGAATATGTGGTAATGTTTGAAAATACTAGATAATGCGTTCTCATTACATTGAAAACTCGTGCAGCAAGTTCTCTGTAGGCCGATTATACATTTGAATTGTACCCGAATTAAATTGATGCGCTATTGTCCGAATGACTCGGTCATTGTGCCTTAAGTCACTTGACTCATCCGGTCGGTTTTCACATTTCGGAGAACAACTTGTTAATATAATGACCAACAACTTCAGTCAAGTGTAACACCCAGTGAGGTGACCATAGTAACTTACAATTGGCAATTGTTGGTGTAGTACTGCGGCAAGCAACTGGTACAATCTACACGAAGCAAACTTAATGGCAAAGGCTAAAGGCACATTGAGGATAGACCTCGCACGACGTCTGAGCTGCTGCTGAGTCGTTCTCTATTGGCTCGCATGGCCAGTGAATGTGTTTTCGCGTTTTAGTCGCGTTTCGGTCGCGGTTTGCACGTTCAGTTTGGTGCGGCGGTCGGCGCGCAATCGAACCGATACGTAGTGATCTCCCTCGGACAACAATGACTACCGGCTGCAGTCTATGAGAACATTGCAGGATAATCCTTGTGAATTTTGATAGTGTAATCATGTCGCGTTCGGGAAGCGGACGGTCGCATCACAGACGCAGTCTACACGTCCAGCCGCCAGCGCCGAAGAAGTCGTCGCGAAAATGTTTCCATGTCTTACTCTCGTGTTGTGTGTTTTTTACTCTATTGAGCGCTTGTCTTATCACTGCGTTGGTGTTCATCGGGAAGCATTTCTACTATAATGACGTGCGGTTTCAAGTCGGAGGTCGCGAAGAAGTCGCGCAAAGTGATAGTAATGCGAATAATGGCTCGTCGATGGCTGCGAAGATGAATGTGACTAGGTTGCCGCGGAATGTCCATCCGATCGCCTACGACTTGCTGATATATCCGCATTATGTGGACAACGAGTTCGGCGAGTTTGATGGCATTGTGAATGTCAGCGTGCGCATCGGGGATGCTGCGAATGCCAGCGAGTTGGTGCTACACGCGCAGAATTTGATGGTTGATAAGGTGCAAATGCAGACGGCGGTTGATGGGGCGCGTGTTGATGTGCATGAATTTCGTTTGAACGCTCTGGATCAGTTGTTGTACATTTATCCCGGAAGGGATTTACTCGCTGGTGAAACGTATTTTGTTACGATTAGTTATCATGGCGTATTGCGTGGAACGGTCGGGTTCTATCGAAGTTATTATTTTGATAAAGAGACTAAAATCAAAAGGTAAAGCATTCTATTTGTCCTATTTCTTATCTTATTTTATCCTATTCAGAAACCTCAAAAATACTACTTATTAATTTCATATGTAATTTAGCGAAGACATTACATAATCTAGCATTTCCTTGATTCAAGAATTAATTAGCACGTGTTACTTAACGAACGTGCCTTCTGTTTGCACGATAAATTATCCTACATCCGATTCGAATTCATAACAACGACGAAACTGACGATGCGTTTGATTTGTGCTTTTGAAATATGAAATATTCAAAGAGTTTTAAGTTTAATAACAATTTGGCTGGGCTACCGTTTTAGCAATGATGCAACATTGTAGATTCACTTGCCACACTTCGTTTTCGCGTAGGTTGTTATATTTGGAATATAAATAATAATAATATTGCTTGATGGACGAGCATGTATGCGCATAATTGGATATTAATGTGACCCAATTGACACTAAACGCGATACTTTGTAACTGCATTGTAACCAACGTAAGCCAACATGATTTCTGTTCACGGATGACAGAAAGTATTCGCAATGTTTCGCATGGAATGGCAAAAATATTGCTAAATAAGTAAAATGATTAGTACTCACACTTGGATACAGTCGTATTTCTGGTTGAAGATGATAGTTGTTGGATGTTGATCCAGTTGTTTCGTTGTTATGGAAATTTCCTTCTGGAAGAATCTACAAGAAAGAAATTTTAATATTGTATTTAATGTAATATTTATGTAATACTTACATTTAGATGTAGTCATAATTCTGGTTGAAGAAGACAATCTGGATGTTGATTCAGTTGTTTTGTTGCAATAGGACTTTTCTTCTTGAAGAATCTGTAACAAAGAAAATTTTACGTTAGAAATTGCAAAAGCATTGAATTTCCAAAATTTCCAAGTTAACTCAAAAGCCTAGTAAACGAAATTCCAAGCAAATTATGTTGAAACAAGATATAGATGTAAAAAATTGCATTGATCTACTGAGTTGATTCGTTTGGTAACATTGCAGATCGATTGCAACAACAAAATTCGAGCCGACCTACGCACGCCAAGCGTTCCCATGCTTCGACGAGCCGAACCTGAAGGCAAACTTCACGATCCACATCATCAAGCCGAAAGACAGCGACTACATCGCCCTTTCCAACATGCCTGTCCAGGTACTTGGGTGTAATCCGCAATTGAAGGATTCGCTAATCTCGTGCATTTTCTTTTCGTTACAGAGCGAAACCGAAGTGGCTAACGGCGTGAAGGTGACGTTCGCCGAGAGCGTGAAGATGCCGACATATCTCGCCTGCTGGGTCGTCAGCGACTTCAAGTCGACGGACGACGTTATCACGTCAAAGTTCAAAGACATTCCGTACCGCGTGTTCGCGACGCCGGCGCAACTGGCTAAGACCGAGTACGCGGCGTTCGTCGGCAAAAAGGTCATGGAGTTTTACTTGGATTACTTTCAAATTCCGTTTCCACTGCCGAAGCTAGGTGAGTGCGCAGATTGCAATTGCACTCGGCGTCTCTGGCCGAGAGATGTTGCAATGCGAATGCCAATGCGATTACTCATTGTTCGCATGATTGATCCCATGCAGATATGTTGGCCATCCCGGATTACTCCTCGGGAGCCACCGAGCACTGGGGCATCGTCACCTACAGGGAAACATCCCTGCTCTTCGATAAGAATATCAGCTCCGAGACGAATCGACAACGCGTTGCTACTGTGATCGCCCACGAATTGGCACATAGTTGGTTCGGGAATTTAGGTACCTAAAATTACATATCTTCATTAGTTCAATCATTATGAAAATAATTGTGTTATAGTTACCATGGATTGGTGGAATGATTTGTGGCTCAATGAGGGTTTCGCTTCGTACATCGAGTATAAAGGAGTTGATCACGTGCATCCCGATTGGAAAATGGTACCCAAATTGTAACCATGAGTATCCCAATACTGATCCAATTGTTTTAGCTGGATCAATTCGTTACCGACGACCTACACAATGTCTTGAAACTAGATGCTACGTTGGCATCCCACCCAATTGTCCAAACTGTAACCACACCTGATGAAATTACTTCAATTTTCGACACGATTTCCTACAGCAAGGGAGCGTCCATTTTGCGAATGGTAGAGAACTCGATTGGTAATGCCAACTTCCAACGTGGCGTCATCAACTACCTCAACAAATATGCATTTGGTAATGCTGCAACGCAGGACCTTTTGGACGAATTCCAAGCCCTCGAAAAGGATAGCAGTCTTAACCTTACTGATTACCTCTACACGTGGACTATACAAATGGGTTTTCCCATCGTGAATGCTGAGAAAACAGAGACGGGATTCAGACTCACCCAGAAGCGTTTCCTTACTGATCCTGATAAGGTTGATAACACCACTACTCCGTACAATTACAAATGGACCATTCCGATTACCTACTTCACGGATCAGGATACCGAACCCAAATTGGCATGGTTCAGACACACTGAATCATATGGTAATCAAAACACTTACTAAACATTTGAAAATACCTAACAAATTTGTTTTAGTCGATATCACTGTACCAGAAGATGTCAAATACGTAAAATTCAATGCTCGACAAGTTGGATACTATAGGGTCAACTACGAACCGGAAGTCTGGGATAATTTAATCACTAATGTTACCAACATGGAGGTTGGTGATAGGACGCATCTACTTGAAGAGACCTTCCGCATTGCGGAAGCTTCCCTGTTGTCGTATACAGTTCCATTGAACTTGTCCAAATATCTAGTGAACGAATTCGATTACGTTCCATGGAAAGTAGCCAGCACAATGTTCCGACAGTTGAAAGGATATCTGACCTCTTCGGCAGTTAGCGTGGACTTCAAGAAGTATGTTATTGGGTTGTTGCAACTAGCTATGGAGAATTATTCGTGGAATGAAACTGATTCGGATTCGCATTTAACCAAGTAATTTCAGTTTTCAACGGGAATTTTTAAATAGTAATTTTTGATGAAAATGAATGTTTTAGACTTGGACGTAGCTTACTTTTGGGGATGGCGTGTTCCTTCGAGGAGCAGAGCTGTCTGGATGAGACCCAAAGTCGACTGAGGATGTATTTGTATGATGGGGTTAAACCATCACCGGATTTGAAAGGAATTGTTTACAAATACGGTAATTATTTGGTAATTTTTAAGAATTAGATATTAATTTGTTAATTTCTTAGGTATGGTTAAAGCAACTGCGAAAGATTGGGAGAAGATGTGGGCGTTGTATGTTGATGAAATTGATGCTGGAGAGAAGACTTATTTGTTGCAAGGACTTGCAAATGTTCGGGACCAAACTTTAATTCATAGGTAAGCAAAGAAGAATCAATGCAATTAATCGCTGCAATTAATGCAATCAATTTTAGATTATTGGATTTGGCTAAAGATGATACCTACATCCGCAAACAGGATTATCCTCATTGTATTGCTTATATTTCTGCAAATACATATGGCAATTCAATTGTTT
This sequence comes from Aleochara sp. GC000083, assembly GCA_030264555.1. Classification (NCBI taxonomy): domain Eukaryota; kingdom Metazoa; phylum Arthropoda; class Insecta; order Coleoptera; family Staphylinidae; genus Aleochara; species Aleochara sp. GC000083. The sequence goes on from JARJDZ010003321.1 coordinate 9,207, forward strand.
GGGTGTACATGAGGTAACTTTGATTTTTGCCATAAAAAACATTCTATTAAATGATGATATTTGCAGAGAACATTGGAAAGATCTAGTTGAACGTTTCGGTCTAAACGACAGATATCTACATAATATGATTCCTACAGTTACCTCCAAGTTTTCAACTCAAACCCAAAAAGATGAGGTTTGTTCTTTAAGACTTTTGTTTGTATATGTTTTATCATTGATGGTTCCTTATAGGTCTTGGCATTTTTCGCCGCAAACCCTGAAGTTGGTGCTGGGGCAGCTTCAAGAAAACGTACCATTGAATCAATCGACAATAACATAAGCTGGTTGCGTCGCAATTTAAAATCAGTTGAAGACTGGATCCGAGCCAACCCTTCGAACTAAACAAAGTTCAATTGGACAAATACAAGATTCATGTGAATCATGGTGAATTTGTGATGTTATGTTCCCAAAAAAATTGTATAATATACCAAGTTATTAATTATAAGAGGAATTTTCTCTTGGATTTTGAAGAACAACCCTGGAATTAATAAATTCTTTCAGGGCAATTACGATGAATCGGGAAATTGATCATTTTGACGGTTTAAAATTGAAATTTATGGTCCAATTGATGAGGACCATAAAGCGCATGTGTAACCCTCCTGAATGAGGGTTGATTTTCCTTCGTGGAAAGCGATCAATAAACGAAAAGCTTCCACGTTGAAAACGTAGGTGGCACTTTCGTGCCCACTTCGGGCACATTCTCTGGGTGAGCAGACGATACAAATGCGTGAAAAGCATCAACCCCACCCGCGCCCTTGCCCGTCATGTCCGCCGCGGTCGCGCACAGCCCGCACGCTGAAATTTCCGCGTGAAAAACGACCGAGCGCAAAAAACTGATTTGCGAATCGGTGTCGCAATAACGCGCCCTGGTGCATGGTGCACATTGGAACAATTGCCAAAACGGGGAAGTGCGTGGGTGTCTTCTTCTGGTCGCGAAATGTTCGCCGAGTGTATCGATTCGCGTGGCAACTACGAGGTAATCGTTGACATATACAGACGAGTGCATTACGAACGGGGTATTGTTCCATATTCAAGCCGTATGTCGGTGTAATCTAACGCGTTGTGTTATTGTTGAGTAGTGTCACCCCAAGATTATCCTTGATTGATTCAACAACTATTGATTCTCAATGATAGATTGCGAATTTGCGAATTGCAAATGTATTTAACTTCTTTGCATTCACGAATTGAATGATGTATGATCTTTTTGTTGTCACATTGTAAACAAGGATAACAAGGGTAACCGGAAGTGACCTACTTCGCATGTCGTGTTTTGAAACCTGATACTAATAATTCCAAAACTTGTTTTGAATCTTTGATTATAATCCTTGCAGGTGTTTTAAGATATGGCACACATTGACAGTGGATGAGGACATTGTTGCATCCTGGTTCGTTCACCTGTATAAATTTCCCAGCAGACATTTTTCTAATAACAATCTACTTTTAGGAGTTACTACAAAAAACGAGAAATCAACTAACAATAAATTAAATACAATAAAATTATGGAGGACAACTGCAAAGGACCTTTAATAATCGGTGAGTTTTAATCTCAAATATTATTCATAAATTCCACTTTCTTATTTCTTTATCCTTGGAGATTAGTTTTGTTGGACAATTCGAAAGGATTGAAACGTCAACGCGATAGGAGAAATTGGAACAAACATTCCAACGCGTTCTATTCGAGGCTGATTAAATTGTTGTACGTCACCAGCGAAATCGAGAAATTGTAGTGCAAAAAATAATAAATGTTAGATTAGAAAAACGCGAAATGGAAATATTTTTTTATGGAGAAAATATTTTTGCATAAATGGCCCCCCTAGTTTATGATTATTTATGATTTTTTAGGCACGCATATTAAAATTTGCGGATTAATGAACTCATTAAATATTTAGAACTACAAGAAATTATCAGATGTGTGGTTTTTTATTGCAAAATTTCATGCAATTTAGTATTTTCTGCAGGAAAATTTCATTGTGATTGTTTTGTTGATTGAATTTTCTTTTTCTGGTGTCAGAATACAAACATTGAAACATTAACAATGGAAAAGCATGTTAATGGACTCATAGAATTAAAAAAAACAATTCTGCACATACTTGAATATTCATTAGCATGATATAATGATGATCTTTAAAAGAAATCTGTTTTTTCTGACGTCATGAATGACGTCTCATATCACATTACATTCACCCCAGGAATAATGAACGCAGAATAAATTAACTTGATGGTATCAACACGCGTTGGTGGAATCTATGTGAGTTTTGCGTGCAAGATTTTTTTGCGATTTTATCCTCCGCCTTCTTTCTTTTTTTCTAACGAAAACCAAGTCGTAAGTTTCATAAACAACAATAATAGCAACTTAAATTCGATTTTTTTAAATCCCAAAATAAGTTAAAATGTAAATGTTCCAGAACTTTAGTTTATTTGTACTTAGATGTAAGCTTCTGGTGTTGCTGGTGCAGCAATTGCGGCTGATGGCAGTGCACCTCATTGGACGCGTCTGTTTTATTTTCTGTCACAAATCTAATTTTATAATGCATATCGCTCACTTGTAGAAGCGTCGTTCTGGTGCATAACTTGCTGTGCGTGTGCACTTACAACGCAAGTTACAACTCTTTACGTGCGGTCGCGTCGACAGAAGCGGAGAGAACGGGATGACGAAAAAGAAGAAGAAGAAGAAGAGAAGGCAATCGAATCGTAGAACGCACTACTTCAAAAACACGCATGTCAACCGCGATGAACGCACGAATTTATAGAATGCTAGAATGCTCGATGGTAATTTCTTCTAATATTTACGAGAATATGCAGCGCTATGAGTGATGCACTCATTTCGAGAGTGCCAGCTTTTCGACGCATTTGCCCGCAAGAAAGAAGATGCGATGCGGCAAGTGCTTGAAGATCGCGTTTGACTCGTTGAAAACAAATACGAATTGACTGCCGGATGATACACGAGTTAGAGATATGTCTTTCAAAACATAAGAAGTACTTTGAAACAGTTTGATAGATGTGGAGACATTTTTAATGTGGTTGTTATACAACATGTGTAAATTGCATTTCCGGTTTCGTGAATTGAATTTCAAAATGTGTATATTAAGAATGAAGAGTTAAAAAGTAACTAAAAAGTTTAAAACAAGATTCGGGAAGTTGTCAATAGTTTAAGACCCCCCAGAACAAAATCCATTAGCGCGAATCAATCCTTATTATCAACAAGATATGTGCTGCACTATGAGTGCATGCAGAGACGATCAATGATGTAAGAAAATCTTAAGCCAGAGAACAAAAAGACGAACACGTCGTCGACGACTTAAGCTGCATGCTTTGTGGACTGGTGTCATCCAAGCAGAAGCAGCATCCCAACAACAAAACAAAGCGCTTCCTTATTCATAAATGCCATCCTGCACGACGTTGTATTGAGCGTCGTAACCGACGTGTAATAAGTAAGCAGATGTTGGTGCAGCATACGAAATCTAAACGAGTATGCAGCCAAGACGCCAACAAAGTCAGTGGACTCTTTTGGAATGTTTCGACGACATGGTAGAATTACATGGCAACAATTACATTGAGGATAATTTCAATGAAAGGCTAAAACAGAATAAATTATTGAAAATGTCACAAACAATTACTTAAGAACTAATTTCCATATCATTTTAAATGTTATGAAACATGAAATCACTGGGAAGAGTGTATTTCATAATTTCATAATCCTTTTCGAAGACTATATTTCACCTTGATAATTGCTGCGAGTTCATGAGGAAGCTTTCCCAAAACATGAAATCCTTATCGATGAATGTATTTCAAATTTGTAACAGTTTAAATTTCCTATGGAAACAATCCTAAGCATAAATTCTCTCTGAAAAGTGTATATCAGATTCACAAAAGTAAAAACTTCATCAAAAAGCTTTGAAATCTCTTTGATGAGTGTATTTCTCATTGATAAACATTTGGACCTCATCTGTGCTTCCGTTTCTCAGTCTTCTATCTCTCTACCGTATCAAACAACATTTTTCATCTGCTGGAAAAAACTTGAATGAACTAACAACTGGCGTCCCACATAAAAAATGGGCTTTTTCTTCATCCCAACAATAGCATTTCAACCATTCAGAAGTATGGAACGAGGGAAAACCACACAGAGATAAAACGTGCGGAAAACGCAGAATTGCAAAATAAAAGCCGCACCGCACATGGAAACGTGAAATCGAAACTTGAACAAAGTTGAATTGCCAATTATCGACCGATATAGATTCGAGTGCTCTCCCGTCGAGCTCTTTTCTATTTTCGCGACTTTGCAGTGGTACGAAAACCTGCACGAAAGTTGCAAATTCATGCAACTCTCAATCACCGACATACGTGGCGCATCTGGTGGAGGAGGACGCGGAGGAGGTTTGTAGTAAGCTGATGTACATTTGTACACATCGTCGAATTGAATATAATTAGAATCGTTCGGGCGTATGGCGCACGCTCCTCTCCCGTTTCCTCGCGCGCTGGATGCGGCCCTAATGCATATGGCATATTCATACAATTTCATACACGGAGGAGTGAATAAAGAAGCGACGATGATGCGGAGGCAAACGTGGCGGCGGGAACTTATTTTAAGCAACTGCGGCGCGCGCAAATGCGCCTGAAAAGCTTCGCGCGTTTCAGTAACGTATGGACAGCCGCCATATTCGCGCATCCATTGCATATATCGTGAATTCGTGCACAACGTGTAGTGCCATTTTGTAAACAAAACGTGGACAATAAACAATACAAGTGTTGATTGAACAAGAAGAGACGTTTGTAATTGAAATCGCAACGTGTTCCCTATTGGATTGATTTGTTTTCTTGTGATTTGTGTGCCGCATGCGAAGCTTGTTTGGCAGCGTCATGACGCCACGCGCCGCCATTTTGACTTAACTTGCCATTTGCTGAAAACTTTCTAGAATAACCTCCTAACAGCTTTTGGGGGCATCGCTAATTGTTGCCGCGACTTGCGGAAGTAAACAACGATTATGCAAGCAGTTATTTTGGAGGGACGCCGCATGAAGACGCGATGCAAAACGAACAAAGAGCAGCCCCACACTTCGATGCTTCAAGGCTATTAATAGCAATGTTTCCATGCTTGAAGCTTACAACCCCAAATAACCACAAAATAACAGCATTTTCCAAATGTGTGATGTCTGTTAACGCAATCATGAAGAAAATAAGAAACTAATGACTTAATAACTCTACCAAATGATGACTGAAAGATTATTTTAACTAGAGTAATAAATGCATTAAGCTTGCTGCACGTTGAATGCACTTTAAATTGGCTTAAAGTGTGCATGACGTCACAATGACTCAAATTTTAATATAACAATCGCAAGCATGCATGACTCAAGAGACTAAACAATCGCCATTTTGTGGTTTCAATGAGCGTACAATTCTGATAAGGGATTTGATGTAAATTGAGGTTGAGATTTGCCCCGGAAAGACTGACATTTTGGGGAAGTTAATGTGCAGTGGCAGACGGTCGCAACGCGCCAACACGGGAGACATTAAAAAGGACGCCCCACGCGGACAGCTATGTCCTAGCGGCAAGGAGATGCTCGTGGTGCTTCTGTGCTGCATGCTGAAGATTGCCGAGATGTCGGGAGGCGGCTCGCCGGCGGCTGCCTCCCGGCCGAAGAAGCGCATCCGACAGCGAAGACGCTTCCGAGGTAAGATAAGAAAGAAGAACTAAAACAGAGAGAGTTCATTACGTCATCCAAGAAAAATAAAACCGAGATAAGATACGCAATTGTTCGTTTCTAAAAATTGTTTGTGTGGCGAATAAATTGGCAGAAATCGCTTAATGTAGTTGAAAATCAGCTTTGTTTGTTGTTTGAAATGCGCGCCGCATGGAAGCGGTCGTAAATTGTCCGGATTTGGCCCCGGTTCCAGTCCAAATACGTCGCCCACGCGCATTTATTTTTTGCCGTGCAATACTTTCGCCATTACCGGCGTTATAATTCCCAGCCCCCCGAAGAGATCCCCTCGGTACTTTACGGCCGGCAACTAATGGAGAATGATGAAGATGAAATACATTTGCCAAATAGCCCCCATGAGTCGCCTGCATACATGAACGCTTATCATCTCATTGCGAGCAATTTATTTAATGAACGCTAATTTTCAAGGCGGAGCTTCCAGCCGAAAAAAAATATCCACCGCCAACAAAGTACTCAACGTATGCAACGTCAATGGAGACTGTACGTCTCACAGAAATTCTAAATTTGTAACACGAAAACATGCATCAAAACGAGAAACTAATGAAAAGTATGTACGAAGAAATTGAATTTATGGAGCAGAACAGCGCCTGAAAGTCTGCAACACATCGTACACGAGAGGTAATGCGGTTACATACAGTTCAAGCTCGTTGTGGATTAAATATAAACTTGTATGCGAATACAAGTTGTACAAAACATCACAGAATGAAGAGAAACAAATAGAAGTAACAAAATACAAACAAGATATATATGTAATAAATATGCGGAAGTTCGTCGCGAATCTATCTTTTGAAACAGCACATTTTTGTCACCGAAAAAATTGCAATACAAGAAGCAAAGGAACGGATGCGATGTGATATATGCTGCATTGCTGTTTGCCATGTGATCCGTACGGTTGTAAATTGTCAACGAACTAAAATATATCATTGACCTAAATGTTACGTTGCTGGCAATTGCCGGTCTGCGGTTTTACTGCATTAGCGGCGACAGCAATCGTCGACGAAGAGTGAAACTCACACTCTTCTTGGCGCGTTTGCTGGCGCTTCGCATTGTTTTTCGCCTTGGTGCACTAATTCTTAGTGTGCAAGTCAGTGCAAACGAGTCAGATACAACTGAAGTCGTAAATGATAGAAACCTACCAGAAGATGACATCTAGCTAACATTTTGTGGGAGTTTTTACAATCATAAATCCATAGCAAAAAATTTGCAAGACTAAATATGGATGTTCTACAATAATCGAGAATAATTGTTGTTTGTTTATGAGTTATGTCGACATTTATAGCTCAGAATTTATAGCTTTCTGGTAGGGAAATCAATGTTTTTAATGAGAATTTATGCGCATTAATTGAGGACGGAACAATTGATACGAATACTTGAATTTTCATTGAAATGCTGCACTAATTTATGGGTTTACTTGATGGGCAATGAATTGTACGTTGTCTAGACGTTCAATAAGCGTTGGAATTATGAGTTGAATTGATTGAAATTTGGGGAGTGGTCCTAAGATTCAATTTCGTCGAGTTAAAAAAAAGAACTAATTATAAACATTGGGGTTCCTATAATGAAATTCTGTACTAATTGTTTTTCAATGAAGAAGCATTAACGTTAATGGTATTATCAGATTTCCTATCATTTAAATCCCGTTTGACAGCTCGTCATTAGTACTAACCATCAAACTTGTCACATTTCATCTCACACAACCCAAAATTATCGGACTTTAACATTAAACTCTAGGTGTTTGACAACTCTAATCTTGGTATTCATCGAAAATATTAATGACTATGAAAATACCCGTCAGTTTTCTACTCTGTTCCATGAAATACTTGGAATTTCATGTCATACAAACGAGATCACCCTTCATGGTTAAAGATCCCAAGTCTGGAGGACTAAAATACGAAACGAATTCGAGGGGAACATCGCCCCATGTTGAACGCATCATTGTCGCACGTTAAAGCCTCACGAGTCTGAAGAGAAAAATTGTGGAGTCTGCTTTCAGCAACCCCATGCATGGAAGCAGTACGTGCTCGAGGAGCAGGGCGAGCTATGGATGCATTGGGCAAGTCCTCGTTCGTACAACGGAAGCCCCACGACTCCCATACGAGCAGGCAGCGTGCCCGAAAGCGCTCGCAGTTTTGCCAGTCCGCGATCGGCGCTCAGTCCGCTTGGAGTTGCTCCCAAGCAAACGTCGCGCGCGCGGAATGTAGCCGCGAGTCGCGCACAACTCGAAAGCGCAATCAAAAACAAAACTATTCATACCCGTGTATCTCCTCCGTTTTGTGTACTCGTACATTTCCTCATATCGTTCGGCCACGTTTTCCTCGCCGTTTCATTGCGGCACGTTTGAATCGTTTCCGCTTCATTGGTGTCTTTCTCCTTGCCGGACGTGCGAATTGAATGAAAGCGCGCGTGCCAGTGCCAATTGCTGCGTGCGAGTGTGTCACCGATCCAATTGTCCATCGTGTCGCAACCGAAGGATTACCTAACAACAACGAAGCGCATCAGTGAGCAGTCGAAATGGATTCGTGCAATGATTAAGATGCCTGCGTCGCCAATTGGAGCGCAATGCATACCAGCATCGACGACGATATCGGTAACAAGACTTCTGCGAGATTCGTGTGATCATCGTTGTTTGTTATTGCATTTGTTTCATGGCGTGGGTGACTAATTTTTATCGCCAAGCCGATATTAACATTGGCCTAATATGAATAACGCTGTGTGTGCGATTGCGACCGCTTTGATGCACAAATCCATAACATTTCAAGGAAGCCGATTGATAAGATGGAACTAGACTCACTTGTGTTTGGTGAAATCCAAGCTGTTCCTAAAACAAAACAAGCGAAATCAATATTGTCGTATGGTAGTTCAACAATTGAATATAATGTCGTTGTTAACTGGAGCGTATTTTAATTTATTGCATACAAAGCCGAATACTGATGATGCAGATACTTACAATGGGTCCGATGGAATTTGCATGCCCGTTGACTCATTCCGTAGAATTCCGCAGCGAAAACAATGGCAGATTGCAGACGGTCCGCGACAATAGGAGCCCAAATCTGAAACGAAAGAGAATTGAAATGAAAGTGCAAATTGTGCAGATTCGCTGCGTCAGCGGTTTAGCCACCGGCGAAACACTCACGCGTTCATTTACATCATGCTTTTATTAACACTAACTATAGCTACAATTAATTGTCTGCAACGTTCACAAATTTTTTAACAAATTCACATAAGCGTCATTCGTGCTTCACTTGTCTAAACAAGTTTGTTACGTTCGGTTGTTATGACAAGTCGATCATTGACGAAAACGAGCGAGGCTCCCATAGACAAATAAAAGGGATGATCAGTTGCAATTACATTTTGTAGTACCCGAAATTACCACCATCTTCAAGAGGCGTTGGTGTTTTGATGAATTTGACATTTGGGAATTATATCATGTCTGCTCAATTAAACTTAATTCGTTGATGAAAAAAACAATTTTAATTGCACGTACTTCCTGCTCTAGGAATTCTCGCCGTTGTTATTTGTACGCGAATGAGGTCATTATCTTCCCGTGGAAGATAATCGCTCGTAAAATGATTTAATTAAGGCGTTTTATGGACAATTAGACGGCCAATTACGATCCGAAATTCGGATACCACGAAATCGCTATTTATTTGTGGAGAATTGAATTTATCGATGCAATGCTTTCGAACCATTGCAGCCCAAATCGTGGCTTCATTATTGCAAACGTGATCTTATTGTCTATTGTGTCATTGGTGTTTGGCACGAGGCGAGCCAAAAAGTATCTCGGTCGATTCATGGCCGGTTCGAACAATTGTACAGGCAAACAACAATTGATGCAAGACTAAACGCAAAAGTATTGCACACCCGGCATTTTGAGGTTATGTAACCTGAATCACCCTCGTATGAATTACCTGGGGTTGCATCGTCGTGGCTACAACATCTGATACGGGGGGCACTTCCCATTTCGGATCAATTCTCTTCTCACCCTAATTTCGTCTCACACCGCGAATAACACATGCACCATATGGACGCGCACCAAAAACTACTTCGTTATCGTTTATCATAAGAACGTCCGACGTGATTCGACGCGTTCAACGTGCGGGTGTTACAGCGCTCTGTATTACCATACGGTACGAACAATATCGAATGCGTGCGTGTGAGGACGAACGTGCAGCATTTGCTTGCATTGACAGCCACGACAATGAGGACTGTCTTTCGGCATGGCCGAAAGAGATAAATGCACGATGCCTTTTATGGCGTTCGTAATTTATGGAGTTCGCCAGCGAAGGGTCGACCTCGTCGTCGTCGTCGTGGCCATTCGTTTATCTTCAGCGAGCATGCACCACGGATATGACGGCGACGACGGCCAAGAATCTCACATATCGTTTGAATATGAATATGATGATATCCGGCCTTATGGTTATGATTATCATCATTGCGAGGGTGTTATTTGGCCTGGGGGTTTGTTTACTGTGTATTGGGTTGCATACAGTTTACAATTCCCATGGGGGTTAACCTCAAAATGAAATGTCAATTTCCCTGATAGGTTTTTGAATGTTTTAATGCATTTAGGGTTGCATATAGTTGAAAGTTACTTAAAATGATCAATTGATTCAGAAACTTTAATTAAATTCAGGAAAATTTAACAATTGGGAATGTAAATATAGATAACTTCATGGAAGGTTATTTCCGGGATTCGCCGCACGAATAAATTCAATAAAATCCCAATGTATCAAACTTTTTAGTTGGGAAAATGGTTTCCACAATTTTCCTGTGGAAAACTCATTGATATGCATCGTCGTGAACATCGCCAGAATTTTATCTCTGGTAATAATTTTGAATTCAATGCAGATTTACAATGAAACTTTTATGCATACATTGTAAAATTTCTTGGTAAATAAAATTACTTTTCCAAAAATTAAATAATTTTCTAACTAGTATTTCCTATTGGATTGGAAAATAAGAAGATCTATTTGTTTTGTATAATCTAATCTCGAGTGTAAATGAAATATTTGGATCATTTCGAGAAAAAATTCTTATCTCCAGTTTTCTAGTCCCATTTCCACTCCTGGAAAGTGATGCGTAAATAATTCACCGAAATGAGGGAATTGACTACAACCACATTTCATGTGAAATGAAGACATATTTGTGGGTTCCTGGAACTTCCCTACATTCTCTTGTCGAGTGGGAAGTTATTCCCATAATTCAACCCATGTACGTTCCCCCCAAATTTAGGGAAGCCAGCATCCCCAGGGAACATCTCAGAAAATCAAATTTATGAAGCAGGAAATTTAGCAATAATTCACCTCAAAATTCATCAAACTAAGAAACTCCACAAAAAAAAACAACAAGAATGTGCAGGAATATTGTAAATTGCAAATTACACTGACATAAATCAAGGTCATTTTGATGCTAAAATCATGCAATTTGCATTAACCTGGTCATCAAAGTGGCGATGTAATTGCAAGTGCGTGGATTAGTTTCGCAATATGAACGTAAACAAGATTATTACACGATGGAAGCATTTATATCGAGGAAATTTGCAGGTTAATGCGGTTCTTGTTATTAACAATATTCGCACTCGATGGAATTCAATCCAATCTGAGTTGTCCGCGATATTTTGAACCAGTGACCAACAAAATGTTGCTCGTAAGACATTCATATTTTAAATGCCAAAATAATAAATTCAATTTCAAACTAGAGAAATACAGAAAATGTTAGAAAATTTTTGCAAGGATAACTTTCAGAAGAATTTGGTAACATTTAGTTGTTTTTTTGAACGGAAAAGTTTGTCAACTACTGGTTTATGTACAGTAATTGTTGTATGTGTGAAGTTATTAGAACAAGTCGACCGGTTTTCCGCCAACAATAAGTTATAAATAATGAATGAAGTCGTGTCGTTTCCTCGTTGATAATCAATTATGAGATATGTGTCAGGATTTTCTTCAGTGTCACATGCACTTTTATGTCACTTACATACAACTTTAGCGGTTTAAGATGTAAATTGCATGCGGAAATAACGAAAACGTCGGCGAGATGTGTTTCCTTATCGGAGTATTGACTCATTTGCAATGAGAAATCATTGGATATGAAATGACTTAAGTCATAAAATTCATGTATTTGATTTGATGATTCAACCAATCAAGAAGTGCAAAAAAATATTTAGTGTTGATTGAAATAATTTGAAATTCAAAACATTTTATCAAAATTTTCAATTGAAATCATTCATTTTGAAGAGTTGCAAAAAGAAATAATTTTAACCAGGATAAAAAAGTTTTTAAGGTGTATAAAAATGAAGAATTAGCACAGCACATCTTCATGCATCATCAACATTAACATGCAATTCGTTTCGCTGGAATTAAAGTTGCAAGTTGCAAGGATGAAGAAGTTATTGTTAGGAATTAACAGGATTAACGGCATTTCAAATAGACTGGAAGAAATACGAGTATGAGTATATGAATGTAGATAATATGGAAGAGAAAGATAAGTTTAGAGTTGAATTAACGATAAGATCTAACGGCTACAGGAGCAATCAACTAGTCCTAGTTGCAAGTGAATGCACTTAGAACACTTTTCAATTCAATTCTCTCATGTATTTATTTATTGGTTCTCTCAATGATTTAAAATTTCAATTAGTTTCAAGTGAGTAAGAATATTATTACTTCTTATCTCATTTGATAAGTTTCATAAGTGTCATAAAATTTATTTGTTAGTTGTTATTCATTTCCAATTAATTCAATTTATCATTAATTTTTTTAACTTTTTTTAAAAAGTTAATCCATGTATTCAAGTTTTACTTTGCATATAAAGTTCAAATTTCACAAAATAATAAAAAAATATCTCAAATTAAAATTAATTCTGATTTACAATTAAAAATCAATAATTAATTTTTTAAATTAATTGATATTAATCCAGGGTAAAGATTTTCATATCTCAATTTACCAATATATTAAAAATTGTCATCAACTTAAATATTTTCTGATTGATTAATTACTAATTACTTTGTTTGATTAGATGAAATAAATGGATTAATTAAAAAAACGATTGAATAATTGTAAAAATGATTTACGTCACATTTGACTAATTATCTGATTTAATTACAAAGAAATCAACAATTAATATTCTTAAGGAAGTTCCAAACTCTCTGTAATAAACCCACAAAGCATACAACTTAGAACATAACCTAAGAAAGTAAACAAGCTGCAAATTTGCATAAACGACTCGATTCAAACATCATTTGCATAATAAAATTAATTATGATTATTATGATTACACCGCATTACCAATCCAATCAAACAGAATTGTTGTTATGCCTACAACATTTTCGAAGTTTATTAGAACCAAAATGTAAACAACAATAGGAATTTTCAACTTTTCTGCGCTCGGTTTCATTTCATTATGCAAAATATGCAAATAAAAGTAAACAAATTAGTAATGTATATATTTGTTGTGGAATCGAGAGAATAGAAAGTTTTCAATTTTAATGTTTATTGTCGGTAATAAAAACCGAATGTAAATCGAAATGTTGAATTGTAATTGAGAGTCACATGGAATAATCGAATCCATTCCATGGCGAAGAAAATTGTTATTTTATTATCGGATTTTAACGGTATTTAATTAGAAATGGATGCTTGTCCGGCGATCTTGATAACGCTTAATTATGTTAATTAACGTACATGTGTGGTAAATTTCAATTAAATCACTCACAAGTTGTAAAATGCTTTTCTAGCTTCCATTTGTTTCTTTGTTTGTGTGTTTGTTTGATATTAATTGTTAATGCTAATTGGGTTTTGATGTGTGGATTTCTGTAAAGTTGTAGGTGTTTATTGTTTTTTAATTGTTTTGTATTAATTAAAACTTGATAATTTATTTGATTGTCTTATTGAAATTTTTCAATTTCTAATTATACAGACATTTTTATAGATTGTTTGCATACTGAGACATTATTTTATAAATATTAGAGAATAAAATAAGCAAAAATTCCAAAAAATATGACTTATAATAATCATAAAATCGTAGAAAGTGACTTAAAACTTAAGTCGGTTTCGTTTAGCGACTGACATACTTGTCACGCTGTAAATTCCATTTGTATTTCAACTCATAGTGCATATTTATTGTTATTTATGATTCCTCTGGTATTTATTTTCTATTTTTTTGTTGTAAAATTTTCAAAGTCTTCTATCAATACATTATTTTTTTTCTTTAATCTAGAGACCGTTGGAATTTTTATTGATATCTTTATAGGTTATTTAGAGGAAGTAATATCTTGTGGTCACTTCCGGTGATATGAAATTGTGGAGAAATGAAATGAAACAAAACCGGCAAAAAAAGTGAACAACAAACATTGTTGATGCGAATGGAATCGGACAGTATGCAATTAGTTTCAGCTATGCACTAATAATTCGCCGACAACGCCGTTATCTGACTTAAGTACACGCTTATTTATGAAATTCAAATATGAATGGAGCGTGTAAATAATATTTTAATAGATTTTATATTGTTTCATGTTTCTAGTATTTCAATATCAATCATTCTTTGCGAATTCTGCAGAGTTGGATGACTTAAAATATGTTAAGTCCGGTACTGGAAGATTTTAATTTTAAAAAGTTTGAGGGTCATTGTTTTACTTTCTTATTGGGAATTTTTGATTTAGAATCATGATGAATTAATCAATCTCAGCTTATTTACAAAATAAATACGTCCCTGATTTATCTCTATAATTTTGGAGATTGTGTATATGATCAGAGGTGGCTTTATACTATTGCGTGCAAAGTATAAGTACATAAAACAATACCGAAACTGTCATGCTGAATTATTATGCGATTTGTTTGCTGCCAAGTTTGTGACTCCTGCAGAGGATGCTATAAATGCGACCGCCTTTATTTATTCGTATCCTTTAGCTTTAGCATGTAACAAACGCGCCAGGTTGGACCCCAGACACATGTAATGTCAAGTTGCAGGACAAATTTAGCCTAGTCCTCCTCGAATGTACTCGAGTTTCACAAGGCAAATGAAATTTAAATTTATTTCTCATGACTATTCGCAAACAATATCCTAATGGTGCCATCTAGCGGATTAAACAGGTATTATATTTGACACGTTGTACAAATAAATCCTAATTTTGATTTTAGTTTAAGTTTTGATTTTCATTTTACTTCTAAAAATGGAATTGTAAAAAATGATACAATTTCAATTATTTTTATCGTCGATTCGTATCGAATGGAAATTTCTCTTGGTTGGTTGTTTATTATCTCGTGAGTAAAGGTTGAAAGAAGGATAATAAAACAATGTTTTAGTGCGTCGTCTGTCTGACGACAAATATAAAAGGATATCTATCGGTGATACAAGAATAGTCATCGAGCGATTGGTGCGCCAATTAGTGGCCGAAGATATAACTCGTGTGTGAGGACAATGTACGCAATTTTGCGGAATGCAAAAAGGAATACGAAAGAGCTTGAGGCTTGCCTATTGTGAGTCCTATTTGGAGAGTCTTCGATTCTGTCTTGGACTGTAATATGATACGCCTACAATTTCGTTTTATTATCATCCAATCCAATTTACGAATGTATCGACGATAAATTGCAATAAAAGTTTGGGATTCGTAGAGGAGTTCCCATATGAAATATTTCTAATACTTATTTCTTAGTTTAGAGATAATTTTAATTAGTAATTCTTGATAAATTAGTAAAAATTGAATCGCAAATTGATCAAATATAATAAAATTCAAAATCAAAATATTAAATTCTTGTGAAAATAATTGTTCCTATAAAATCAATAAATTAATGTTTTCTAATCATAAAATCATCAAGCTTCAGAAATTAATTATTTTTGTTATTAATCCCTTAAAATCTCAAGTTATAATTGATTTTCAATTCCAAAAATATCATAAATAATATAAATTCCCTTCCTTTTAAAACAATTAAATTAAACTAAAATTTTTTTATCATTTCTTCTTAAGAAATTTGATAATATACAATTTCAAAATTTGATTGGTTTCGTTATCACTGAAATTTTCTTGTTATTTTTGAAAAAAAATGTGCTTACAATAAATACTAATTGAAATAACAACAACCAAAGAAATGATTTCTTTTCAATTTTCAAAAAGTTATTGAAACATTTGAGATTTTTCAAAATTTCCCTTGTTCTTTTAGGGAATCAAATCAATTTCTGAAACTTTCTTATATTTTTTGAAAATAACAACAAACAAAGAAGTTTTTTCTTTCTGAACCCTTAAAAAAATTTATAAAGTTATTGTATTCATGATTTTCATGAAAACTAATTATATTAAACCATATTTGGTTCACAAATGATAAAAGGTAACTTCCCTAATGAAATACCAGTCCTCTAGTATCGAAATGTCTTCAAAATGCCTTCCATAAATGTCACGCCTCATTTTATTATGCCATCAATTCAACTTCAACCTTCAAGTCATTGTCTTCACATCTTCTCTTCATACCAGCTACAAATATAGATCAAATAATGACCTTTAAAAATCAATTAATCACGACCCATTTATTTATTATCATCCCTCCCACCCCTTCACAAAAAAAACCACCAACAACCCTTTTAAAAAAACAAACCACTGAGTAAAATATTGATACTATATCGTATGTATATTCAAATATTTGAATTTGTAGATGCAAGATGCATCTGAAAATCTCTTCTTATCGTCTTCTGAAGGACAATTAAAAGCGAATTTATGACGTTTGAATCGTAACCTGACACGAAAATTATCGACGATCGTTTAAGGCATGCGGCGTTGTGCATCTATTACGACTAATGGCGCCATCGAAGAACTGCGCAAAAATGCAATGCATGGTGGACTGGTGCTGGTTTTCGCAAGGGAAAAATCGTTGCCTACACACATTCGAGTATCGAGTACCTATAATATGCAGGTTGGATGGAATTCGATGGCGAATAAATTAAGCGCTCAAGAGCCGAAAGTAACAGATGCAAATCGGTTTCGATTGCTATAGAGAAGAGGAGAGATGAATGCTGCAATATGCTAAAATGCTAAAAGACAACAACGTTTTGTTTTTGGCGACCATCGTCGACGGCCTTGATTGAACTTTTATGCATCGGGGATCATTAATTATACATTGTTTTATTCACGTTTATGAGTGTTATATACGTGTTCAATTATTTAATGCGCAATATATGTTGTATACAATGCAATGGTTGTAATGTTTCAGATGAATATTTAATGTTGATTTTGTTGACATTTTGCAATTATAAACTTCAAGTTTTGAGGGACTTTTTTGTTGGAAAAATTGTTGATGATTTTTCACTATTTATTTGTACTTTTTCCAGAGTTCTTTTTGGTTTTCAATATTTTGATTTTATTCAAAAATTCCCTTAATTTTAACGAAATTTCTCAGCAGATTAAAAAAAATATTTAGGTAAGAAAATTTTATATTAGTTCAAAATATTTTTTCTCTCAGTTTTTTTTTCTGATTAGAGATTTTCCATGTTTTTTGAATCTTTTTGATTGAACAGAAAATATCAAATATTTAGTTGCATTATAAATTTTGCAGTCATCTTTAAAATCCTATTTGTTAAAAAAGTTTCTATTTGTATTTAAAAATCGTTTAATTCAACGAAATTTCTAAAGATTTGGAAAAATCATTTCCAAGTCATATATTTTCATATATTTTCCCTACATTTTTTTCATATTAAGATTTTCCCTTTTCCATGACCTTTGAATACTAATAGAAATCAGAAATTATAATCAAAAATTTCAAAATTTGCTTGCTCTTAAAAAACATCTGATGATATATAAAAATAATGATAATTATACTTTCAAATCTTTCTAAAAACCATCTTGCATTTTGACTTTTGATTCTAAACTAATAATTAAGTAACCAAAACCGCATTTCTGACAGTAATTCCATCCTTAAAACTGTAATTATTTCACTCGTCTATGTATGTAGAAATACCAACGAATGTTTAGTGCAGACGTTGACGTTATTTGTCTGTTTAAACTCACTCACAATTTACTTACGATGAAGCAATCATCAACAACACAACCAACTATTCTGCTTACTGCTTATACTTTATGCATTGATTAATGTTTGCTTTGATTACTCTGATGATTCTCGAACTTCTAAATAGCATACCATGGATGTTACCAATAAATAATTGAGGCCATACTATATATACATTCATACATACTGTATACTCATAGTTTACTCATTGAAAATACGTTGGATGTGTACTAACTATGCTTGATAGTAACCACTCACTAATATCATAGATGTATAGATATAAATTATAATTTATTATAGATTATAGATAGCTACAAGTGGATTTAGTGAAATATCACTTTGTTGATTGGTATGCAAGAAAGACATTGCGAAGAAATTGAGTACATTGTTTTACTGCCCAAATAAGTCAACTTTTTGGGGACACTTTAAATATTGTTATTGTCACAACTGATGAACATATAAGTAACAATTTGTTGTTGACAACAGTTACAAAAAAGGAAGTTCAAGTGAAACAGTTTGATTCGTAGGAAGAACTGTAATTAATTGTTAATTTTCGACAGTTACTTTAAAAATATAGAAACATATGTCAGTGATTCTCAAACTTTTTCCATGTTTTTTTTATTTTCTTTGATTTATTTCTTACTCACTTCATTTTTAGTAGATTTTTTAAATAAGAATATTTATTTGTTAAAAGAGTGTTTTTAGAGTTTGCTAAGTATTTATAATTAGTCAGCAAACAAACTCGACTTAAAATAAAAAAAAAATGAAATAAAAAATTAATGAATGTTGGCCAAAAAGAAAAAGAGAGTGAAGTCGAACCGAACCGGTCGTTGGCTTCTTCATCTTTGTACATGCAACTAATTTAGTTGCCATCTAAATGTATTTTTGCTCACATTCGAGAGCAACGCCAAAAGCGCGTTTTCGTTTTTCATCCTCGTTTTGTTGCGTTTTTGAATCACCGCAATACCTCACCGCAAGGCGGCGCTATTAGCATCATACATTTTTTTTTTTATTCGTTTTACTTTATTTTTGATTTTCGTTGGAAATTTCGGTGCGTGTTGCTTGTACTCGCTATAAATACACACTGGAATTTTGTTAATTATAGAATTTTATGATGGTTAATCCAAACCGTTTGTGCACACTTGGTGTTTTCTTGACTCATATAGTTACTTTTTTGAAAGTTTGTAAGTTTTTGAAGTTGTAGAAAGGTTAAAAAATCTTGATTTTAATTTAAAAAGTTTGGTTTTTTAATATTTAAAATGAAGATATTAAATTAAAGAAACTACACTTAAAATTTCTCTGATTTGATTTCGAATTGATCAAAAATTCCCAAAGAATAAAAAAACTTTATAAAATTACTAAAAAAATTAACTAACAATAAATTATTTGATAATTGATATTGTAATTAAACGAAAATATATTTGTTGTTATATCTGGACTTTAAATTTTTAGATTTGCATGAAAATTTTCGTTCTGAATTCTTATTTCCAGAATCATAATAATGGAATGTGCAAATATTTACATTCGCGACGCTTTTCAATGCAAACAGTTATTAATTTCACCAAGCATGCTGAAATTTTCTACCGTCGTGCAGAAGGATAATAAACGGTTTGTTTGGCTGTGCTGAAAATTGTGAGTTGCGATAAGTTTTCTGCACATCTCTGCAAAAATATTCTTTGCAAACAATTCATATTCACATAAACAAACTCCAAAGTTTACTTAAAAAGAAATTATTTGCATATTTTTTTTATTCTTTTTGTTTGTACTTTAAATATTTAACATAATTAAGTTTTTTTCCTTTTTTTTCAAAAAAAGAAAAGAAAAATAAAACTAAGACGGAACTAATTTTTATTTATTTTTATCCCACTTTTGGCAACTATTCATAAAATTGAAATTTTCATATCGTAGAAGAGAGCTAGAAAGAAAAGAAAGCTTTTCTACGCATTAAATTACGAGCTGTAAATAACGAAATTTATTTATGTTGGGTGGTAAATGTTGAAAATTATTTGTGGATTGTATAATATTTCATGTCATTTTGGTATTTTTGTGAGTTGGTGTATTTTTTGGCAGCGGTTTCACATTACGTTGTCTAGTTTTTATTTATTTATATAGAGAGATATTTGATGGTGTTACATGCATTTCAAATTTTGATTTTGTATTTGTTTTTATTTTCAGTTAGTATTTGAAAATAATTTTACTGAAGTTGGTTTAATAATTTAGTGTTGAAATTCTATTTATCAAATAATAGCAAAAATTTAAAAGAATTTTTTTGATTTCTCCAATTTTAATTTTTTATCTTTTGTCGTAATTTATTTGATATTTTTTAATATATATCAATATACATTTTCTTTAATAATATATAATTATTCAAAACTAAAGTTTTTATATAATATACAATTGTCATTTCTTTAATATATTGACTATTTGTTGATTTAATCTTACAATTATAAAAAATCTTATATAAAATTAATGATGAATCAAATTTTTCTGACTAATTATTCAAATTTAAAAGGATTTCCAGATTACATAATTAATTTACTACATGAAATTTGTTGATATTTGTTGATATTTTGCTTTAAAGTGCTAAAAATTGTATGCAAAAATTATATCAATGTTTAGTTTTAATTGTTAAAATTTCTTCTCTGAAAATTAACTCTGAAAATCAAATATTTCCTAGAAATTCTCAAATTTCAAGAACTCATTTATTATTGGGTTTAATAAGTATTTGTTTATTTTGTTTCCATATTTTAAAAACCCCAAAAACCTGATATAAATATTATATCAAATCAAATAATTTTTAATCTCTTATCTTTGAAAAAAATGCAGATTGACTCATACAAATTACAACCTTTAATAATCCCATAACAATAAAATTTCCAGATTCGCAATTCCTTATCAATCTTAATTCATATATTAATATTTGCTCATTGATAACAACTCCTTGATCTTATTAGTCACATCAATTCCAACTACAACTATAAACATATTCCTCATCTTCTCATGAAACCTTCATTAAATCACTAAATAAAAAATTACTTAAACAATTTCTTGAACATTTCTGTCTCAGATTTTAATTGATTTGAATGTCACCTCATTATTTCATTACAATGACAATAATTACGTCTCTCTCACAGCGAGCTGTCAATTAACGCCATGATAAATAATACAATTATTGATTGGGTTTATTGCACCATCCACACCCAAAAACGAAAAAATGTACAAACTGGAATACATGCGTTTATCTCGTGTGCGATCGACATCATAAAAATACGAAATGAACTCCTCGAAAACGTTGTCAATAAAAAAACAACCAAAAAGAACACGAAAAAAAAAAGAATGCAGTTAAAGTCTGAGGTGAAGAACTCGAAGACTTTCAAATATGCCTCCATATACGTACGGAATCCGGCTGACTTCTTGTTAAGTCGTTACACGCTAATTAATATATCAATTCGTAATGGTTCCATGTGCTTATTCGGTTCGTTTTTTAAGACTTTTTTGGGTTGAAGAATTTTTTGGGTTGGCTTGACATGGACGACCTCATGTGTGAGATAATCGAGGCTGCAGCAAGCGATGCAATTTTCGATGGGTAATTTGGTGCCTTTTTTATCGGTGGGCCTTCAAGTTATGCGATTTTAATAAATTTTATGCGTTTTTGGTCGTCGTGCACGAATGATAAAGTTGTTCGATGGGTATTTTTTGGTGCAAATTGATATCGTCCTCGAGATTGTATTTTATTTTTATTATTTTTGATTTTGTGGTAAGAGAACAATTTAATAACTATTATTTTATGAAAAGTAAACTTTGATGAAATAATAAAAAACTGAAAAACACATTTTTTATTTGTTTGCTTTTGTCGAAATTAAAACCTACACGAATTTTGACCGCAAACCCACGATACAGTCCCAAAAATAGAAAATCAAATTTCAAAAAAAAGTTGGTTCATGTGCCAATTTAAATTTATCTACCAACACGTCAACAACATTGGCAACGTAATTATTGGTTGTGGTCTATTCAAATTATCTAATTTATATACATTTTTAATGTTTTAAAATCACATAACTTGCATCAAGAGAATATCTAATTATAGACGTAATCAATTAACGCAAATTTATATAATATAAATAAATGTGCAAGTAGGTGGTTTACGAAATTATAAAATTATAGTTTTTTGGCTTTTTTGTGGTTAGTGATTACGGTAAAGTTGAATTTTAATTAGTTGATTTTCTAGGCTACCAGATAAGGAAATTCTTTATCATATCAATCCAGTTTAAAAAAAAATTGATGTATTTTTCAAGTTGATAAATTAAAAAAAAATGAAATTTACTGTTTTAGCTTATTAAATCATTCAAAAATTTAAATTTTGCTTTTCAAAATCTCTTTTAAAATTGTATTAAAATTATAGAATTCATTTTTGTTTAGAGCTCTGATTTTTTTTCGGTAAATTCAATGATTTTTCACAAATTTTTATTTTTGTGATACATATTTAGAAGTTTACTTAACTTGAATCAAAATAATTCGATTGATTAATTAATTAAAAAGTTAGAGATTCAAAAATACTTTTAAAATTGT